>DF237735.1:0-32822 GCA_000708835.1 Klebsormidium nitens | reverse complement strand
AGTCTCGCTTAGATCCTGATTGGAGCATTTTGAAGTATCTATCTCGAAGGCGCTTCGCTTTGCTTTCTCAAATGAAATTCACTGTTCTCTAAGCTTTATTAGCTCCTTTTCCTTTCAGCAAAATTCGCATGACACTTACGATTGCGCGAACAAGGGTCGGAGAGATGAGTAACGGTGACGGATGTCTTGTTCTTCTGTTTGCAGCCGGTATCTTCGTTCACAAAGCGGAGAGCGTGAACTCGAGCTGGAGCCTCTCAACGACTTCGAGTCGTTCCTGCACATGTGCTTAGGATTTGGCATCACAATCTCGTCACGTTCCATGACATAAGTAGCTGCACTTCAATGTACTTCTCGAGCGGTACCAGCGAGTATAACTGTAGTGGCAGCGCGTGTACTGCAGAATAAAATGTTGGCAATCTTAGAAAATGGATGTCGATACGGAGGCTTCATTGACGCACATGGTCTTTCTGCCGCTCACTTTGCCGCACAGATGCAGGCAGTTTAAAAGCAGACAAGGATTGATTGTTTTGCCTCACTGACACTGAAGTTGCAAGTGTTTGGATACATATGTTGATGGGCCACCAGAAAGATCGAGCTCGATGTATCTCGGGGAGGGGATTTCGAGACAGCAGGTAGCTTAGGAGCTCGTCAATAAATCTACTCGGGCTACTAAACGGCGGGATCCCAAGCTTCTAGTAGTCAGGCTGCTTCGTGCAAGGGGCCATGCAATTGCCCATTCGAATGCGTATGATTACCTGCAGCTCTCGTACAGAGTTCCCGAAGTACCAAATTTTGCGCAACTAAACAAGCACGGAGTCCAACAATCTGCAGAAGATTGAACCGGCTTCACAAGCTACGTGGATAATGAATGCCACGTTCACTCAAGTTCCAAGGCATGGCGTGGTTTTCAAGAACCCTCCTATCCGCATCCGGACACCACTGCATGGTCTGCAAATATGCGCCCAGAACCTGTTCCTTACAAACGCTTTTTGTAGACCAAAGGACTCGGTAACTAGAAGGACCCGAAGCAGCCAGGTCCTCTGGTCCTCTGCAGAAGTCGATCCCTCAGTTGTTGATGCGTAGAGGGCTAGTGCTGACAGGACACAGACCAGTGAAACGCCCTAAGCGGTTTGAATAACAACTATTGCTTCGAAACGAGTGTCTGGAGCCAAAGTTTGACCAAGAAAACTTGCCCGCTGCCGGAAACTAGCTGAAACAGCTTGAAGTTACCAGTAATTCCGTTCAAGCGAGTGGCGCGAGGCGGCTCAACAGCAGGGCCTCAATGCCGGGCGCTCTTCCTTGATTAGGAAAAGTAGGTTGTGGAAGCGAGCAGCTCCTTACAAAGCTGCACGGCAGAATGGTGACTGTGGTTAATCATTCCGGCACGCCTCTACTGATGTTCCTTGGACCTCGCGCACTCATCCCAGGACGGCTTAGCCAACCGCCGGGTGACTCGTAACAAAATTTGAGAAGCTTGCTCCTACGTCAAAATCATTGCGGGCTGATCTGACAAATGTTTATCAACGGGCGCTTGAAAAGCTTCCGATAGCAGCCACCCAATGTTGCACCAGGTTTCGATGGCATACCAAAATCTCAGGAACTCCAAACTTGTCGCCCAGCGGACAATCAGCTACATGATTAATTCGCTTAGCTCAAGAACTTTGTAGTTTGGAGCTTCTCAACTCCGCCGAATATATGCAGGAGAACAAGGATCTGAGGGTTATGAATGTTAACCTACTACGTGACAGTCGTTTCACTGATTCGCGTCTGGTCACGAAAGCTTGTGATTCGACACCCTCTACGAAAGGTGCAACCACCTCCGAGCTGCAATTGCATCATGCTTTGAAGTCCAGGTAGTGCGTGGGTTTCTCTGTGTTAGAGTAGTTGCACGGAAAGCGCATGCATATGAATATAATGTCCGATCATCAGCCTTCCGGTAATCGGGAGGGCACTCTGGGCTATCAACAGCACAAAATTACTTTTTCAGTTGAGATCTTGATGGGGCATATGGAAGCTTCGACTGTGGATGACTTCAGGACTGAAAACGTAACTCCGAGTCGATTATTGAGAATCTTTGAAAGTCCGTGAGCTTTTCAGCAAAAGGAGCGTCCTTTCCTACTAACTGAAACGCTGCCTATAAGTGAGACGGGAAGTGTTCCATTTTTGCTTTACAAGCCTTATTAAAGTTTGCCGACATGGATTATTGTAAGAAGGCTAGCTATCCAGGTCGACTCCAACAAAACCCGCTACTTCACGTTTAAGGCCGCATTTCCTTCTGCACCGATGGCGTTGCCGTACTGCTCACGGGCTATCATCCTGGCAGAGAAGAATGGGGAGGTTGATCAGGAAGAATCCATCATGTTGAGTCCAACCATGCAGACTGTTACGTTCAAAGTGTTGCACACCTACTCAGCGCGAGACAAGACGAACTTCGACCTGCGGCTCACCGGGGTGGCCAAGCTTTGCTGCTTCGAGAGGCATCCTGCAGCTTGGTTGCCTCCCAACTTATCATCTTGACGTGCCATACACATTAAAGTAGATGAAAGGAGGTAAGCACAAATATGACTGGATTCGACCATTCTGAGTATAGTTCAGGTGCGTTCTCTAAACCGCGAGGAAAAGCTTGGTTGTCGCTTTACCTTATTACTCTGGTGACTTGTCTCAGCGTCTCTACCCGTTCGGTGCGCTGGAAATCTTGCATGAATGCAACGAACCCTGGCTCTGCGTTCCCATATCGCTTCTGAAATATCCTGACCGCCTCTTTGACCATCAGATACTGGTCCCGTGCCGCAACTTCCGCCTTCAAAGATTCCGTTTCCGCTGCGGCAAGGAGCGCGCCCTGGAATATGACGTCAGCCTGGTTGCCCATTGTCTCTGCCACACGTTTCCTTGCATCGATGACTTTCACATCTCGGGTCACTTTGTCCTCTGTTATGTGCATATCCTCGAGCCGCGAAGTCTCCTCTTTAAGATACACCAGTGCGATGGCTTGCGCCGACCACGCTTTCTGCACTTGAAAGTACGCCACCGCTCCAAGTCCGGCACACAATCCGATGAGATCCCAAACCACAGGATATCTGGACGTCGACGAGTCTCCTTCTTTTCGAAACGGACTGAACATCACCGATACAAGGGCTACTTTTCCGGCATCTTTGGCCATCTTCACCCCGCGCCAGACAGGCTACTCAAGTTTGAAAAGTAAGCAGTCGGAAGCAGCGCTTGCCAGCTTGCATATATTGCGCGGTGTCCAACCCTTGCGGCATGCACTGCAGCGCAGCGGCGGGGGCTATCGCCAGCGTGCGGCCCGGAATGCCAGGAAAGCTTCAATCTCAGTGACCACTGAGAGGTCTGATCGATCTCGCTGGTTCTGAATCTGCTTGAGAATCACATATTGTTTGGAAGCAAAATAAGGGCTTGAATGCTTTAAACTTTTGAGGTTCTTCCAAATAGGCTTTCATTGGTTCCTGCGCCGGCAGACCAGAATTGTGTCCACCAGTTTCACATGACCGGCCGGCGCGCGGCCCCCCGGGCGCCCCTGCCCTATCAAATTCAGTCAACGTCAGTACAAGTGCTGACTCTACTACAGAAAGCTGAAACGACCACCGCTCGCGCCGAAGCTCCTGATGCACAAGCCAGGCGCCAGGTTCGGTCACTGGCAGCACAATAATCCACTGTTAGAACTTTGTACCCGGCGGCCAGTCTGCGCCCGGGCCGAGTCCGATATGATTGATCGGCCGGCGGCGCTCACGGTGCGGCCGCGCGCGCCCACTGCTCTTAGTAGTAGGGCCTCCCGGGTCCGGTGACTCCGGTCCCCGGTTTAACGGAGTTCATTCCGGCCGCCGGCCGAGCTCTTCCGACACTTCCGATCGGTGCATGTACGTACCGAGCCGGACCGTCGGACTACCGTACGACTCCGAGTTCAGATTCGGCCTGTGACCGGTCCGTCCGGGTGATCTGGGCCCGCCGACGGCCGGTCGGCCGGATCGGTCCTACAAGGCCGCCTTAAACGCCCGGTGTGATTGTGTGAAGGTGGACCGTCGGCGTCAGCGCAGTCATTATGCACAGTGCCGATGCATGGGCCGGGCAACTAGCTAGAATATAGAATATAGAATGAGTCATCCTGATCGAACTGGTCAACCCCAAAACACGCTTCGAGAAAATGCGCTCGCAGCTTACACGCTGTATACTTGTCAGCCCAGCCCTTACTGGGACGATGTGACAGTCAACGCGTGTTTTTAGAGCCGGGACTAGTATATTGACCGTCGGCCCTGAGAAGCTAAAATAGCCGACTGCCACTGGCAAGAGGTAATCCAGGTTCCGTGAATACGTTCTCGCGCACCTCGACAGTGCCTTAAAATCTCAGCTTTCGCTTGCAAAACCGGAGCACACGAGCTACTTCGAGCGGCAGCTTTTCATCCCTCGTCCCCACCACCATGTTTAACTGTCATTGCTAAGAACTTCTGCTCGCCCCAGCTAGATCCTTCTGCAAAAACCGGTAACGATTTCCCACTGCCTCGCGAGCTCCAGCTTGCGGTTGCAGGGTAACGAGAATGCTCCCAGCGCTCGTTCGCAAGACAAAGTCGGCGGCCGACATGATGAGTCGCCGAGATCGACGTGGGCCGGAATACGAGGCTGCAAGCAGTGCGCTTTCGACAAACCAGCCAACCAACGAGAGGCATATTCAGGCGGTGAGTGGAGAAACAGGGCTACTCTCAGAGCTGACATCTGGCATAATAAAAGAAGTCTGTTGGCAGATTCCTGGCAGGCACACTAGCTGTTCTGGCATGCCAGTGCTCATTAACACTTTCAAGAGCAAACCATTTTCAGCTTACCGTTTATGTCTGGTCACGGCTTGCACTTTACGATTCTCCGTTTCAGACTCTATAATGTGACAGTCATGAGAAGCATCAAGCAACAAACTTCCAAATGCGCGCCGCCGGTCCACAGCAAATGACTCAGTGGTTGAGGCTAGCTTACCAAATCAGAAAGCGCCATTTGGAAGTAACAGACTCGGAACAGTTTGAGTTGCGTCGCTCACGCTGTGCCCGGCTTTCGTGAACAGGTACTTTCTTCATTCGGTTCTGAAGATTTGGGTGAAGCTGGCCAGGTGTCGCCAGGATTCCAGGCTGCCGATCAGATTGCTCAGAACAGGGCTATACTCGTCAAGAGCATACTGACAGCCAGAAGAGCAGTGGCAAAACATGTTACAAAGACGGCAGAACGATTGTGGTTGGGCGAAGCACTCTTCGTGGCCCAAGTCAGGGGCCACCTGAAACGGAAGCGCGGCCCGCCAAATGCGGCTCGTCAGACGGCCAGACCTGGTAAGACCCCATATACTCTTTCTCTCATCTTCTTTAGGCTGAGCTACGAAGAATTACTTCATCTTTGATCTCAGCGACTGCATGCCAGCCAGTCCTCTCCCTTTCGAGGTTCAAAGACTCAAGTACTACTTCCTGACTTAGCGTACACGACTGGCGCTTGACTCACTGCCTGCCTTTTCTTCAAACAGAGCAGAACTAGCAGAGCTCCAGTCTCTTTCAGAGGGAGAAAGCTTCAAGCCATACGAAGAGCGAAGAATTTCAGTGCCGTTATTCTACTTTGTGCAGAATCCTCGGCTGATTACCCGCCGGTCAAGCTTCGGGATGCACCCAATGCAAGCTCGATTTTCATAAAAGCCGACTCAGGGCTGCTTTTAGGAGACGGACAAGCGGCGAAAATCTCCAAAAACCGTCGAATTAAGCCGCCGCACCTCAGAGCGGTGGGGCTTTCTAGCTAAACGGCTTAGATTTGAGCTAAGTTAGTGCACTGTCTGAGAATCGTTTATTCATGATTAGGCCCGATGCTGGATTCACCAGCTGCGGCTTATCCACTGTTTAGAAAGAAGTCTCCAAATATTTTTGAGACCTGTCAACTCTGCATCTTCAAGACATACATCAATGAAAGGCGCGAATCCATCGTAAGCCCATTAGAGATGATGATCAAAGGCTAGAAACTTCTGTGACGAAAGCTTGACTTCAACGTGTTTGGTTCAAAAATACGTCAGAGATTCGAACGCACCACTTCTGGCGCAAGATCATGGCCGTACGAGATGATTACGGCACACCAGCTAGCAGCGCCCGAATTGCTTTGGCACGTACCATTTTTCGAGATTAATTCGGGGTGAAATTGTTTGAGTACGAGACTCCAATCAATCTACCGAGATGCCAACCGGAAGGGAATCAATGGAATACCCTGTACGGACTCTTGCACGAAAGGAACTAACGGAACGTTGCTACGGCAGATCCGTCCTACTAAGACTCTGCGCTTCAGGCTGCGCTGCGGCTCTCGATCAGCACACGGGCGTATTTTTGATTCTGGCGGACTGCTCGTTGCGTCCAAATGTTTGTCGGAACGCTAGCGGGTTACCAGCGAAACTGCTTGAAGCGCCTTCGCTTCTTTCTACCTAGCCTTCAATGCTTGCCCTTACACGGACAGTGCACCCCCTAACATTGCCAGCGTTGTATGCGGCTCGAAGGGACCCCGAGCAACCACGGCCCCGAGAACAGCCGCAAACCTGACGAAGCGGTAGAAGCCAGCCCACTCGTTCTTTCTCCTCGCAGCATTCTCTCGAGCTTCCGCTGCCAATCTCCTATTCCTCTGGTCGTCTGCTACAACCTTCTTAAAGTAGTCCTTAGCCACCGTCTCAGGCCCGCAGGAGGAGGCGACAAGCCTCGTCTTAAGGATCTGGATTCGTCTAGGTGGCAACTTTCGGAAACACCACCCGTAATAATTAAGGTTGAAAGCCCACATCCGTTGGATTACTTCATCAACCCGCGCTTGAAACGGGGGAAAGCCGAGCTTTACCAAAGCCGTGTAGAGGCGAAAGTAGCAGCCGGGATTGACGCCCAGCGTGATGTCGGCGAGGCACTGTGAGGAAAAAGGCCGAAGTCTTGAAGAACGAAAGCGGGCTTACTTTTGATGGCAGTAGTAGGGGTGACTACGTACATGAATACGGCTGGCACTAAGCAGAGAGCAAGCCTACCAGAAACCTTCTTCCGAGGGCACTGTGTTTTTGCAGTAAGTCGCTTGAGAGGTCTGTGTCCCTGAGCCCCAGGTTGACAGGTTGCAAAGCTCGCTAAGTAAGCGAAGAACGTGGCAGGATCTGCTACATCTGAGGGTAAGCACGTTTTCATTGAGTCTGCTCATGGGGCACTAGTCGATCTATCTTGCCCTTTCTAAGAGGCCAGGAAGGACAAGCGGTCTTCTTCCGCTTGATTTTATACTCGTAGATAGGGTGAGGAAAGATGCTCGCTTCTCACCGTGTCTACAAACTGGTCCTTCGTTTGGGGCGCGATGAAGCCTTCCCTGAAATGCGCCAAGAGCTTGTCAGAACAGGTTCGAGAACCCATCCGATCGCCTCCTGGCGGTTTTCTACGACCAAAGCAGGGACCCAGCTAACAGCGCTATCGGCTTCATGTTCGAGAAAACTGCTTTCAAAAGACTTCCGGTACGGTCGGTCCGGTGAAGCCTTTGTAATACCAAAGGTCCAGCTCCGCCTTGCACTGCAGCTTCAGCTAGTGCTGAACATTAAGATCTGGCGCCAATAAGATACAGGCGCCAGACGAGTCTTAAACTCACTCGACAGTCTTGACACCTGTAGCTTCCAACAGTGAGTCAAGAAAAGTCAGAACCCTTACTTTGGCGGAACTCGGCAGGCCACTACCCATCGCTGAACCTCGGAATCCGCCTCCGCAGCTCGACCATCACAGTCGTGATGAACCTTGTCGAAACTTTCCTTGAGGAACCTCTTGATGGATTCATCCAATCGAATGACCTGACAAGAGCGGATGCATGAGACGACTGCTTGATGCTTGTGGAAGAGATGCTTGTGGAAGACATCTCAACGAAGCGGTTGTCATCAGACCGTCAAGCCTCGGCCTTTCTGATCGACCTGAGGACACAACCCAGCTGACGTATTTGAGTAGATCGCGCCAAAAAGCTAAATGTTTTTAGCGCCTATGTGGTGCATAAGAAGAGCGCTAGGGCTTGGTCGTTGCTTCATGCTTCTGAGAGCTTATGATTCTGAGTAGCAGATCTTGGGCAATTGCAAACAGCTGTACTTGCAATTGAAACTTGATAGCGCTGCATCCCTATACCTTTCCGGCGTCATCAGGACCTTCAATGGATAAATCCGTCAGTGGATATCCGATGAGAGACCTTGAAGGCATGACGTTGAAGTCAAGTTGCGAATTGAGCAGAAACTGCAAGCAACAAGGAGAAATGATACAATATTTAGAACGCGCACACGAATGTCCAATCTACCTTGAACGGCAATATGTTGATCGTAAAATTCTGCAAGGTCTGGAAAAACGCAATTAAGTTAGCCTACGGCTTCCGTTTGATATGTATAACCTTTTTAAGCTGCAAGCCCTCAGCTTATCATGGCAAGAGCCAGCGCCTTCGGTTGCTACCAGTGTGGAAAACCAGGAGTGACACTCTGCCACCTACGTTCCACGTCTGCTCGAATCTGTTGTCCGTCTCCTCAAGATCCTCGGAGCTGAGAAGAGCTTCGTGCATTTCAAGGAAACCGACAAGGTCAGCTCCCGTACGCGCCCACCAGTCAGCTCGTCTTGACTTCCTTCCAACAGCTCCAGCTAACACCTGAGCGTAGGGAAGGAAGTGATCAAGTGATCAGGCGCATTATGCAGATTTTGAGACTATGCAGGCAGGTTATCTCGCAAGCTTCAGAGAAATCGTGAGTGAACCAGTCGTAGCAACGATCAGCAATGAAGCTACATGTACAATCGAGTATCTTTTGAGGGGAGGAACCCAATTTGCCACTTAGCATGAGGTGAAAGTAGACTTTGAGAATACCGAGCCTGAAGAGCTCCAGCAGATGTGTGCTCCTGCTCCTTCCTGTGGCAGCATAACCACTAGCACGTGAGCTTTTAGATAGAAGATGAAGGACCGATCATTGAATGCTCTGGACTCACGCTGCCTGATTGCTCCGCTCCTTCTCACCTTGTAACCCTCAACGCTCAAAGCAGGTTCTGGAGAAGACGGGTTTGCCACATTGGTGCGCATCAGATTGAAAAGTTTCGTCAACCACCTGGTCCCATTGGACGTGAGTTCAAGAACCGAACCTTCACAATCCTCAATGGCCAGCCCAAATCCTTGTCTCCAATTGCCAACAGCATAATCATTGGGATACTCGTCAAACTCTTTCCAGAACATGACCACTTCAGCCCATTTTGAAGGGAGAACCCTCCAAATCGCTTGGAATCCTGCCGGCAGAAGCAGCAAACCGTATAACTTGAGGCGTGTATCTGAGCCCTCCCTGATTGGGAATTTTGGATCATTATCCATCATGATTAGTCGTGATGAGCTCGTTCAGCAGCAAGATCTGCGCCAACGATAACATGCGCTAGCTGCCGTCTGCGATTGACGTGCTGCCAAATTTATCACGTACCCGCTTTACTTAAAGGACTAAAGGTGGCTCCCTTCTGGTATATAGCTGTGATCATGCAACAATAAAGTGGGCAACTGTGACCTCAGCTTTTCAAATACCGAAGATACATTGTAACAAATACGTGCTGCAATATGCATCTGATCAGACCGTTGCATACTGCAACTGATTGCCAGTCAGCATAGATTGTTCGCGTGATCATGAGGAGCCAAAAAGATCAAAAAATGGGTAATAATTATAGTGTTTTGAACATATCAACATTGGACTTTTACCACAGCTCCTAATTGACTGAACCAGTGACTGTGATTGGCAGCAGTGCTGCTCGAAGGGAACTCGGCGGTAGAGAGAGGGAGTCCAGTACTTCTCTTCATTGCTGCAAGGACTCGGAAACTTCAGAACTTCCAGTTTTCCCCGACAGGACAACATTTGTACAAATGGTACACTTAGGTACACTACTGGATGTCACTGGGATTGGCAGAGCCTAATGGCCTGTACAGCCATTTGAACCGAGTGCGGCCGCGCCACCGCCGCTGACTCACACCGAGTCACCGGCCGGCCCAGGGGGACCAAACCCCACTCAGAGTGCCGAAACCATGTTCCAAGCCGTCCGATGAGCTTTTGGTTCAACTGGACGGTCAAGATTGCATCAAGAAGTGTCCCGAGCTAATAGTGTGCACCCCGGTTGGCCTGTAAATTGGGTATAGTCCTTGGTTATTAAATGGTTAAAGCAAACTTGCCTGATTAACCCTCCTAAAATAGGTCAGAATAGCTCCTAAACCCCTTGTTGCCCCAACCCAAAATTCAAGAGTTTCAAACAAGACCCTTCGGAGGTTTGATTTCACCAATCTCCGGCTTGGGGCAATTAGGGGTTTGGCTGCTGGCACATGGTTCAGGATGCAAACCAATTTACCTGGGGCGTTTGGTCCGGCCAATCCGACTCCAGCCAGGCCTCGACCGTGACGCACCGTCCGTACGGCGTATGTACAGTGTACAACAATCTGTTTCAGCCTCCAAAAATTTCCATCTACAGAGTACCAGTATATGTACTGAACGGTACACGGCTAAGTGAATCCGAACCGCCGCTGTTGGTAATTGTCTGCCGCCCGTGCATCATTATCGACGGCTACAGGAGGATATGTACGGTATTAGCATCTAATGATGGATACATGCTGGCCGGCCGAAGTTCCGCAGGATACTACTCTTTGCATGACAGCATAGCTGGCACTCTCAATCTTTCTTTAACGTACCTCGGGAGTCGGCACTAGTCCGCTCTCATTGAACAATGATACTAATAGAATGCTGGCACCGCTCTGCTCTGCAGCCATTCGTAAACTTGCCAGTCCGGATCCATGAACGGGCGAGTTTCTGATCAAGCGGCTTTGATTTCGTAAATTTGAGTGCGGAGCCACGATCTTCAAAACCGCCGGCCACCATTGGCGGTCACATTACTTGCCGTCCAAAGAGTAACCATTTAGCCCTCATTCAGCATACATGAGCTGTATGACATGTGCAGCTAGCAAAATGAGCTCATGCCAGTTAGTTAGCGCGCTCACACTCGCTGACTCCGAGATCCAACTTCTTGAAGTTGCCAACTCCTCCACGACCTCCATCCTCATGAGTCTCATGTCAATTCATTGAGCACGGCGCAGTGCTGAATGAGCCTTCAAATGCCATGCCAAGTACACATCCTGATGCCTCAGATGACGGAAGCTTCTCAGAAGCTTTTCACGCAAGCGATTTCCCTGCATGCAGACGGTGCTATATCTGCAACTCGGCTGGACTAGTGAACCCTTCCCTGCCAAGTGACGATGAAATCTACACCCGATTTGAACGACACTTCGCGGATTTCAAGAACTCTGTGATTCTATCCATTTCAAAGCTCTTCTAACGATAGCCGAGATTGGCAAAATATGTTTCGCTTTTGGTTAGAAGACGAACTAGTCGAGTTCGCAGAAGTCGACAGCATTTGCTGATACGGTGCATGAATGCCTAAGAGCTTCATTCCATTGACACAGTGATGGATTGAACTATGCGGGGACAATGCATTCAAGCTTTGAAATCCATCGTGGTCGTTCCCTGGTCATTCGCCGCAGACCACTTTCTTGATACAGCTGTGATGTGACTACTAGTCCCGTGAATTTCACCGCCGGACACGAATGCCTCGCTCCAACTGATTGGGCCGTTGGCACCAGCATACCGGTTGCTTGATATGACTGCTCACGCATCTTCCAGATGTGACCATCCACTTGCATGTGCAGCATTTGCTACATGTCCATGCAGGCTGACTTTCACCTGAGGTAAGTCGACGTTAGAACTGCACCAAAGGAGGATGAAGGGGTGGCCAGACATAGATAGCCAGTGTCGAGGATCTTCCACCCCGGCTATCAAGAGGAATACAGAGGCATATTTGTGTCGCGTTGCTGAATATCTGGTCGCTCTCAGTGCCACCTGCTTTGTTCACGACGTAAGGAAAGCGGGGAGGAAAGGACAGCAGCAAGACGGGAGCAACAAGACCGGACGTCCGCATGGCAGGTATCGTCGCCTTCGTGTCCGCTGTCGTAGGCGTCATTGCCAATTCCAGGGCAACTCCCCTTACTGAAAGTGCTTCGCTCATGGAGTACGAAGATAGGATCTACTCGTGTGTGGAGAAGGCAAAAGAGGTTTGGGCCAAGTCAGGGGCTGCACTTGCAAGAGCTAAAGCAGCAAGGGACGCGGGTGACTTTGCACGAGCTTCACGGTACAACCTGAGGGTCATTCGATACAAGGAGGAGACGGAGGTACAGTTTAGACTTGCTGAAAAATACAAGAAAGCAGGGCTGAAGAAGATGGAGCAGTGCCGGCGGCGCTTTGGAGACTGTGACACGTCAGCGGAAGCAGTCGACCAGGCGGGGGTGACGGTAGCCATGACGGAGAGCCTCTACGAGGAATTTGCAGAGCAGGTGGAGGCATTCACGAAGGCGCTGGGGACTTTTGACGCGTAAGTGGGCGCTTCTTTGACGTGACCACATGCAAATGGAAGCTCGAGACTAACTTGCCCATCATGGAGCATTCTTTCAAACACACTCAACACGTCAGGGAGGTTGTTTTGGGACATCTTGCTATGTTATCTGATTTCAAGAGGGTTGATCTGGGGGGCGGCAACACGTTGATGTAGCAAGTTCGGAGCTTAAAATTTGCGTAAGTTTTTTTGGATGACTTTGAAATTGGGCTTTCTGCTTCATGGGTTTGAAGCAGAAAGCCCAATAGGGGCAAAACCTGTGACAGAGTGCGGATGCTGGGCTCAGCTCCCCTACGTTGGATTCTCAACGTATCCTTTTTCCTCTTCACTGTTCTGCAACCTCAGGCTGGTCTTCATCGACTAGGTCTTCAGCGCCGCGCCTGACTTTTGAGTAGCCATCGACCTTCGAATCTCTGCGCTCAGTGAGACGGGACTCTCAATCCAGCAATTAATTCCGCATGATTTTGTTTAGATACTCGGAACGGCCCACCAAAACGATTACTGCTTTGAACTGAAAGCGAGGCCCCCAGCCGCTCACATGAAAATTCCGGCAACGGCGTAACTTCAGCTTGACATCGATAGCAGTTCAATCTGTGTGCAGGCTCGCTCAAGCGATGGGCCGCCAGTAGGGCGACAAACGGCGCCTGAGCTGGGAGGTGGATCGAACTTAACGGTTAGTGATGGAAGAGCTCATCAGGGAAGCCAAGACCCCTTGTGTCGCGAAATCCTTTCCAATGCGACACTCGCCAATCGACAATCGAGAGCTCTCACGATTCTGAGTCCTCTTGTTTCGACTGGACTTAAGGCATGTTGCGTGACAGATAGGTTGGTCACGCTGGTTATGCATGCTCTGCCGGAACTTCGTGTCTGAAAACATGTCAGCACAAGTTGGAAAGTTTCTTTGGTTGCTTCCCGATATGACGTTGATCGAGATTTTGAGAGAGGACGGCCAGCGTGGTCCCGCAAGGAGGCAGATCTCCACTTCGGCAGACCTGTTTGAAACTATGGGCAGGACCAACATACTTGCAAATCAAGCAACCGAATCATCCAATTGGATGAGCTATCAGCAGCCGGCGCGCATGCGACATGCCCGGCTAAAATCATGACGCATCAACTGTCTTTGTACATCAAAGAGGCAGCATGCATGCCAAATTAACTTGACTTAATGTTCTTGGCAGGTAACGCTAGCTGGCCCAACGAAAATCTCATAGAAAAGTTGCTGGGCGGCAGTATCATCAGTGTAAGGCTATAGTGCCGTACTACTAAATCTGATTAGGACATGCAACACAGGCTGGCCATTGACCTAGCTAAACTATTAAGATACCGTCTCGCGGCCCGGCTGATTGCTCAATCATGATCATGCATTGCCCAGACCGTTTTGGAGTCCGATCAAACGGACTTCTATCGAGTCAAGTGAAATCTCGCTTGCGTGCACTTTGAGTGAATGTTAACGGCACGCCAAATCATACAGTACGGGATATGCAACGCTACGTTCCGTTTACATTTAATCACAAGAACAGATGTAATTATTTGATCGCGGCGGCTGCAAACCAGCGGCCACGCGATCACTTGATACGTTTGATTGCTTCATTGGTCCATCTGAACCTAGATTCCGCGGCTCCATGATCCGAACGTCCCAAATCATTCTGGGCCGGCGCGATATATGCAGCGCCGCGGGGATACAGCTAGCCGCCTTCCATGCAGGCGGCGCCGCAGGCCAAGTGCACCAGATGGCAATCACGTGGCCTTTACTGACTCATCAGGACGTGATATGCCGCCGCCTCATGCAGCTAGGTAGGCCACTGCACATGTGCACTGAGTCCGGCCTTAATTCTGACACTGACATCTGAAAAGCTGCCACTGCCTTTGAATTGATCGTATCTAACGGCAGCGCAGAAATGGTTGTTATGCAATAATGTTATGGAGGCCATGGAACCCGGCAGACTTGGTAGAGTCGTGGCGCCAGAGTCTTCTAGCTGAGTCGGAAAGGCCGCCAGCTCGCTCTTGAGGGAGCGAGGTAATTGCGGAGCTGATTAGCTACAAGCATTAGATCATGCATGAGAACTTGAACCGGCAGTAAATAGTTGAGAATCAACTGGGGAAGTATAGGTAGTAAGTTGGCGATGATTACATATACCGTACAGGCGCCAGCTAGCTGCCAGCTGGGCGCTGGTTCAAGGTAACGTAATGATTATGGAGGCAACTCTGTCTATGTTACCAGCTAGGGGCACGCGAGCGAAGTGTACACTCGACGTGGTCTTCGCTTAAGCGTTGGGCGAGCTGTCTCTTTCCAGCCTGGAATGCGACGGACGCCTTGACCAATGGCGTGGCTAGGCGACGACCCTTTTTGAGTAGCGACCAGTGTATATCTAGGTAAAGGCGACGAACTGCTGCCTCACAAAGATGCCAGATCTTCGATCATTTACTTGACGCCCGCCAAAGCTAGCAACGATCCCGCAGCGAGCAGCGCAATGTGGAAGAGGACAGGCGCCAGCAGAAAGATGCCACGAGTGCAGACGGTTCCACGATGATGGACTGCTCCCAAGACGGCTTTCAACGCCCAGTCGTCCACTACAAGGAAAGCAGGCAAAACTGTAAGCGGAAGTACAGCCGTCCAGCCGTATGCGGACACGGTTCTTGTCTGCATAGAGCAAGATTGTGTCTGCGTACGGCAGACGATCATTTGCGTACGGCAGACAATCAAATTCATCAAAGACTGCAATCGACTCTGACATCTCTGTGTGGATCGTGTTCTATATAGATTTAACCGCTTGGAGCGAGCCAGTGGTGCCTGCTTGCACTACTCGTTTTTCTGGAGTACGTGCGAAGATGATCAGCGGAGGATTCACTGCGCACTCTCCGGCAGCCAACTACAAGTTGAATGAACCTGGAGAACGCACATCGAAACTTGGATTGACTATGATGTATGCCGAAGTGTCGAAGTGTTGCGTCGCAGTCTGACGCTAAGCCCCCGAAGCTTGCAACTTTCTGAATGTTACGTGGACCTAAATCTCCAAGTCCGAGCACTTTGCTTAAAGCAAGCCACTTACCCAGAGGATCGCAAGCTCTGCTTCTGCATCCCGCGTGCACTTCCTCAAGCAGGGAGGTTTTAAGGCAAAATATAATCAGCTGGACGCAAACGTCAACGGTGCATCTGGCGCGCTCCATCAAGCAGTCTGTCGTGCGTGATCCGCAAGTGGGTTTATCAAAAAAGCGCCAGAAAGTGGGTGAGCGCCTTACTCGCAAACCTGGCCCGGGCTTCCTGTCTTGCCTTCCTTTTTCCTTCTCCTCACGTGCCTGCTTCTGCGCCGCCTCCGCGACCTTCTGCGCAGCACGCCCTTGGGGAGTCTGTGCATGCTCCTGCTGCCTGCATTCAATCCATTCACGCAAGTAAGACGTGTATCAAGGCAGAGCACAGCGAAGGTGACAACTTTCAGCGGCAGAGGGCAAACACTTGCATCTGCATCTGCGGGGCTGCATTAAATATGGAATTGAATTTTGCCAGGTGTCTTTTAACAACACAGAGGAAAAGATCAGCTTTGATGGAGGAGCAGCCAACATTCCTAGAGCAAGCTCAAAGTGGTCTGGGGAACGGGCGACTCTGCAGACTGAGAAGCAGCGGCCTGACACTCGGGCTTCAGTGAACTGCCCACATGTCTATATAAAGTCTCAAGTTAACTGCGCAAGCACGATACCAACCCTGCCACCTACTCCCACATATAGACATGCTGTATCTCGAGATTCAAGATTCGGACAAGAGCATGCAAGGTGCAGAAGTGACATAAAGGAGAGTCCAAATATGAACTTTTGCACTCATTATTGTGTTCTTCAGTCCCGTGAAGCACTCTATTAACTCTGCAAAAATAGAGAGTCAACTAAGAGTTCTTGAAGAAGACAATCAAGCCGGCTAACAGCAAATGGATTCTGACCTACTCCCAGAACATTGAGATGCAGAGTGCTTCCCATGTTCAAAAACCTAGCTTGTCCAGCTCCACCACTTTGGGCTAGGCATTCCTGCTGATTGAAGCTACCCATCTGGCAAATCCAAGCAGGATGGCTACAACTACTTGTAGCTCCTGGACACTTTCTAGTCAATTCCGCAACCTGTTCAGAAACTCAACAGTAATTCCATTTTCTTTGGGGGGAGACGGCAGTGTAAAATGCAAGCGATTGGGTCACTTCAAGCGGAACATACGGAACGTACAGGTTTAGACACCAGCTTTTCAGTTCTATCCGTTCCTGACACAGTGACATTTTGTGGCCTGAGTCGGTAGCTCACTCATGAAGGACTTGGCTTGTCCCCAATTTTTAGATTATGGCATCTTGTTGCATGCATCAAAGGGAGCAGATCAAACCCCAAAGACTTGACTTGGAAGGTGCAACTTGCTGCACGTACCTCGCTGTTGCTGCACTTGCAGCCATTGTGCGAGGATCTACGCCGTCAACCGGAGGACTGCCTCCCAGGCGGTGGCCTTCTTTCTCACTTTCCCCTGCATTATCCCTGGATTCTTGAGAATGTTGGCCTTCATCATCTGACGATGGGGTGCTTCTACAAAGATACCAGGTAGCACCTGTAAAAAGAACAAACCCGGCAGAAACAACAAGGATTGTGAACGCGATTGAGCTCGAGTCATCTTCCGCAGCCCTTTTCTCAGTCCTGCTCTGCGGGTGCTTCCGAGAATCGCTTTGCCTTGCGCAGAAGCTTTCCGAAGGCGGTATTCAACCGCTCCGTCACCCCTGAGAGTAGCGACGCTTGTGCTGAAAGCAACTCCGGATCTGGCAGCTGCAGGTTGCTGTAAATGGAAGCCTTATGCATTTCGTATCTACTTTATCGTCCCGAAAATGTTGCTGGCCAGCCTTCCAAATATTGGATGCTGGGTTGAACGCCAATGGAGACCGGCTTGAGAGAGAAGAATGGAATGGTGATCTTGCTATTGAGCTGATACAACTCAGCTATTACGGTTCAAGTCTCGATATCCGGACACCGCGGTAACGTTGGGTTTGCTGCTTCAACAAACCCTCATGGCCGTGCCCGGCTGTTATTGCGCGCGCGGTCGAGAAGGTGAACCGACATTGCCAGTAACTACACAGACTACAGTCGATTGAGCTTTAAGCTAAGTAGTGTCATGTCAGGCACAAACGGGCGCTGACAGCAATCAGCCTGTCCGGGGTGGCAGCCCGGGGTGGCAGCCCGCCACAATCCACCTGAGCTCTAAGGGATCATGCAAGCGGGCAGCTGCTAGTAGCTATTATAGAGTTGGTGGGCGTTCGGTGCCCTCAGCATACAAGTGCCAGAGCCACTAGCTAGTGCTGACTGGCATGCAGCTGACGGTGCCGCCGGCCCCGTGATCGGCCGAGCCGTCTGCAAATTCCAATGCAATATAAGAGATGAGGCAGACTTTATTGAGTCAGTGAAGTTCACATATCCAGCTGACATCCTGTCTTCGGCACATGTCCAGCTCGTCTAGTGTCCACGAGCACGTCACATGAAAGCCCTCCGACGCGCAAATCACGTCCATGACTTGAGGCCTACCGGCGAAATAGACCATCATGGCATAGGCATGTGTAAATACTCATGTCACATATAGATCTCACTCCACTGAGCAGATTTAGCAATTAATGTAGTGGTTGGACACAAGCTGCTGATGACACATGGATCGACGAAAGCTTCCAGCAGATATGGTCCGTGGCAGTCTCAAATGCAAGAACTTGAAGAAGATGATTAAGTCTTGGGTGGTCACTTTTGATTGACAGCTTGAGTCGAAATGAGGACCGGGTGAGGACCTTTTTGAGGACCGCTTGAGAATGTTTTTGCCATCAAGCTGCCACTCTCCGTCTCTGTTCTCTTTGCATCTCATTGCGAGCACCGCAGCAAACGAGACAGCTGCGAGAGCATCAGTGTCTCAACGGAAGCCAATGAGATGGCTGCCTCGCTGCACGTCCGAATTGGCAAGCTGACCTCAGCAGCATTAGTCGGAGACAGGCTTCCAGGAGCACAATCTTCGACTCACTCTCCAACTGACCAAGCCAATCATGAAGCTCTTAAGCACTCCCCGCATGAGTCGTCTAAGTTAGCTCTTACCGACTCTAGAGCGCAAGACCGCTCCGTTGAAGCTATATTGAGCCGCGACTTCCCGCTCAGAGAAGCCATCCAGGTTTTCAGAACCAAACCCGAAGCACGTGCCCTTTTTGAAAGCCCAGAGCTGTTGAGGAATCTGTCGCTCCCGGACGAGACTAAGGCGTTTGTCCGTGTGCTGAAAAACCCCGAGACGGAATGTGTAATTTACCTGATCGGAACAGTTCATGTGTCACCCGATAGCAGAGATGACGTCAGGATGCTCATCCAGGAGGTTCAACCGGAGAAGGTGGCAGTAGAGGTAAGTTGATTCCCTGGATCGTGGCCTTGAAATCAAGAGTATCGGCTTCTGACTTAGGAGTCTCGGGTTCGTTGTTTTCTTGAACTCCGCCTTGGCTTGCAGCTTTAGGCTACAACGGAACTCATTTTCTACAAAGAGTTGTTTCAGCCGCCAGTCTGAGGAGGATCTCCGAATGCTCAGAAGATTTTAAGGCTTGAGTCACCTGACGAAGCAGCTCTTGGTTTGGGGACCTGTTTGTGGATCTCGAGTGTTCTCGTCATTGGAAAATGTGAGCAGGACTTGAGGATTCGACTTCCGATCATGCTTCTAACCTTAATCTGGCTGCCGACATAGCTGGACGAGCTGGGATACGTTGTCCACACAAATGGGTACCAATCCGCGGATCGAATGCCGAATACCACATGGGCGGTAAGCATTTAAGTCACCACCCTCTTATCTGTGAACATACTGGCGCCAGTCCTTGTGCTATGGACCGTTGCTGACCTTGTTTCTGCCACGCTTCTGCTGAGGTTCAATTTGGCTGACGTCAAACAGTCCAGTCACCCAAGGTGCCAAACTCAACCCCTCCTCTGAATGGGTGTGCTTATGTCAGCAAATACTTGGCAAGACCGTGTTTTCAGAGCTCACGACGCGATTTTCCTGACAGACTAAGCAATTTCTGCAGAGTTGCATCGCTTTCAGGGCTCCTCTCAGAGAGGAATTTTTGCCAATTATTCCCTCATTCCAGTCAGGTACGTCGACTTAGACGTAGGTCTCCTTGCAGATCCGGTCTTCTGCATGCATAGCCTCTTACTACTCAGGTCAATTATGTGTCATGTATTCAGGTTCTTCGCGTGACATGGGAAGTAGGGCTTTTTGCTTATTGGGCAGACTACAGTGACATCTTTACCGCGCATGTGAGTGTACGAACCTTCGCTTAATCTTTCCTTTTCTTTGCCCATACCGGGCATGGTCCGCAACCAAACCCTTTGAAGTTTCGTAGCAGCCCCACAGTACAATCAGTAATTGGAAAAAGGAGCATCGCGTGTCGGGGCGTCGTACGGAGTTGCTTGTGCGGAGTCACTGTGAGGAACTTTGGAAGCTTGAGGAGCTTCCCACTATTCACAAGTAGACCACTGACCAAGTAGGTAAAGCGCACAAGAAAATCCATATTACCGTAGAGGTTCGTGATCAGCCAGCTTTAGCCTGTTCGGTTTCATATCCCACCCAAATTAGTGTTGATGTCCCATGCTAGAACCATAACAACTGGAACTGGTTTCACATGTATACCTTCTAATGCTCTTTTCGGTGTTGCAGTCTCTTGGAGTGGACTACCCATGCGACCTGCTTTCGGCCGTCCACACAGCCCATCAAACTCCCGGTGTCAAGGCCATAAGACTTATCGACCAGTAAGCCTCAACTTGCCGGCGCACAAATTAGCAAGCGACCTTTGAATGCTCCAGCTAATGTCATTGCCTTCCATCGGCGCTTACTGCTGTTCTGCCTTCGTAATATGCCTTCTTCTACAAGGAGGTCTGAGCGTAGTAGCCTCGCCTGTTGACTGAACGGCACGACTGGATTGGGAAGCGACCGATGTTTGGTGTTCAACTCCGTACTGTTCAATGTCGAGCCGAGTGTGTCGCCCGACGCGGGTCGCCAACGAAACTCCTTCACATTATTGCCTTCTTTACTATTCGTAGTAGCTACCCACTGGAGCAAACGGCTATACCAGATTTTCAACCGGTGCTGCAGGGACATGTCGGTCACCCGTGCAAGATCGATGCGGAGCTTACGTTCGTGGAGCGGCACTTTGGTTCCTTTCTATATGTGATGTCGAGCGCCTACGAGAATAGGAGCTGGATCCTTCACTTTCTAGCGGAGGCTTATCTTTCCAATCGGGGGAACCCTGACTTCGTCGCACTGGATTCAGAGAAGAAGGTGATGATTGCCTGGACAGCGGCAACGTTCTTCGCTTACCAAGCCAGAAAGGCTTTCGGTTCCAAGCATTTTTTTAGAAATGCACACAGCACGCAATTGCAGAAGCTGGCTATATTTGAAGACCTAAAAGGGAGTGCAGCAGAAGGAATCTGAACACATCCTCCCTTGTTTTTCGTCAAGCCAGCAAAATGCCTAACTCCTCATCATCTCTGTGGATTCCAGGATGAACGCACGTCGTGCTCGCTAGGACGGATAAATAAAATCCTGACAAAAGTTACAACACGGCTTATTGAAACGTTAATTCGTTTTCTGCAGGACGACGACGACGATATTGTAGCCAGTAAAGCCTTCGGAAGACTGTTTCGAGCTTTCCGCCAAGGTGCATATGTTGACCTGCCCCTTTTAAAAAAGAATTGTGCTCTCAGCGCTCAAAATCACCAGGTTGTCCGCTGCTTTCATACGATTCCTAGAGGTGCGTATAATTCTTCTTATTCAAGATCTATTAGCCAAGCTTCTTCAAGGGTGCTTACGTATGCTTCCCCGGTCTAATGTGCCCGACTTTCTTACTGGCAACCCTGCTTCCGGGTTCTCCGTACCTGACTGAGTATGAACGGCCCGGATAAGGCCCGAAATTCATCACAGAGAGAAAAACGAGCTCCTCACCACAGGTCGCCCCCCCTCAATGGCTGATCAAGCCACGTACCGCTCATACCAGAACAAGGAGCTTGCAAAATTACGTGCCGACGATGACCTTGGGAATTCCGACGTACTATTGGCCAGCAACCCAAAGGCCCTGCATGCGCTTCTGGGGGAGCGGGACCTCTATATGGCAGGCGTAAGTTTCCCGGAAGTTTCTTTGAAAGGAGTTTTACCGGGTTGCACTGGGCCGTTTGCGAAGGCCTCTCACAGTCTTTGGGCGAGCATCTTAAGTTCCGAATGGACAGCTCACTTAACGAGTCGAAATACGGGCCTGCCGATTCTAGTAACGTCTAGAATGTTGTGGCCATCCGAAAGCTTCTACTTCAAGCTAGACAACTCTCAGTTTCGCCGACTCGCCCGTAAAGACTTTCGATGTACCCACAGATTGTGGCCGTTCCCTTGCATCGTATGTGCACCTTTCGCTCTGCCTCTTCGATCAAGTTGCAGCCCTAACGTCTTCTGACTCATCTTTGACGATATACTTCCTTCAGGAACTGGCTCAATGTTCGTTCATGTCCAAGACGATCGTGGCGGTGGTCGGAGCGGCTCACGTCCCTGGCATCCAAAAGCACTTTCCTGAGGAGACGCTCTTTAACCACATCTCGAACGAGGGGAGCGTGCTGTGGGAACGCAGGCGAGAAGCAGAGCTGGAAGAAAGCAATCAGGTAGGTAATTCCAGTGAATCGAACAAGCGGACAACGTAGGACGGTCAGTACAAACGTGCTTTCTTGGCGAACCAGACTTGGGTGTAATTTTGGTACTGAGGGGCTATTTGACCCCTTTTGAAACCTACAAACGAATCGTTTTTCAGAACGGAAGAAGCAGAAACCAATCACGTCCGACCTCGCCGGTCACCATTAAAGCGATACCTATCAATAGCTGGCTTGGACGGAAAAGAGCCAGGTCCTGAGTTTGACGAATCATTCGATCATATTGGAGGCATCATTCGATCATATAGGAGGCATTACTCAAAGTACATTTGGGTTAACGCAATCGAATGAAGGAGTACTGTGCTGAGCTCGAGTCGGAACGAGCATTTGTCACAACATATAAGCAAAGGTTGTGAACGGCAAAACCGTGACGCATATCAATTATGCTGCCATTTATGCGCAAATAAGTTCTTGATGTCATCGAAGTCGGAGTCTCAGAATCACGGCTGACTGGACAATCTGCAAATGCTTTTCGGCGTGCGCCCTTGCTAATGAACGTGTGTCCTTCGTTTCATTCAGAAGTCGGCCAATCTGAAGGCGAAAATGGAAGCGAGCGCAGAACGAGCTGGTACAGAAGCGAGACTTCGAGGTGCTGCCACGTGTACGGCAATGACGCTCGCCAGAGTGGGCGCGTTCGCCCTTCACAAACGACACCCGCGCGCCGCGATCAACGCTGCAAAGCTGGGTGGCGCAGCTGCGTTACTTACCGGCGCAGCTCGAGTGGGACTCGCGTATGCAACTGCCCAGTGGACGCAGTTCGGAGCTTACTTGAGGAATGCGGAGCCAGCAGAAAATGCTTAGCCTAGTCACTGCTGTCGAACAGCTTAGGCCGAACCAATGTGTGATGACGGAATGGGAATGATAGGAATATATTGCATTCTGGAAGTCGACCACTAGTATTGCGGCAGTCAAATATATGGTCATCATTGCACCGATCGCACCTCGATCGGCTTTTGTCGCGATCGACCTGTTGGCGCGCAGGCGAGCTCACACGGTATGTACGTCAATCAATCAACCGCCAGAAGAGTTCATGAGAGCACAGCTACTAGATTGACAGTTGAGTGTTGAAGCAAGCTGTACTTCAGTCAGCAGACCCGGGCCTGGTCATTGATTTCTCATTAATTGATTCGACTGACGGGCCGGCTCCCATAAGATGCGGGTGACATAGCGCATGACCATGTCGCTGGCGTGCCGGCCAGAGTGGCTGCAGCGCGCGTCGCGTTCGCCCTAATACACAGCTGATGCAATAAGCATAGAGTACATGCCCGGTGGCTGCTTGAAGCATCCCAGGTACACGCGGTGGCAGAACTTAACTGATTTGAGGACGTTTCATGGTGGACCGGAGCGCCGCTTTGATTTTAAGCGTGCTGCAGCTGTAAACAGTTGAACAGTACTGAAGAACTGCTGGCCCCCTGAACTGGCCTATCATGCGTCTGGCCTGCCTACGTCCCGTAAACGAGTGCTCATGCAGCCTGGTGCTGCATCCTGGTACAGAGCTGTGATGCTGGCCCGGGGGCGGCCGCACCCGACGGAATCTCGAGTGACGTAAGCAAGACGGAGGATGTGGATCACGGCAACCCGGGGCTCCATCCCGGTTACGTCAGAAGATTCTCTGGCTACCGTACAGAGTGCCTTTTCACACTCCGCAGATGAGTTTCTTCAATGCCCCCACTATCCATCGAATGGACCTTGGTGGGAAAACCGTCGGCTGTGGATGCGACTGACATATGCACCCCGTCATAAATGTCACCGACGTCGATTTGAGCGGAAGCCGTACCGCTACGCAGAGGCTTGGTTATTAGGTAACCCAGAAACAAGATTGCCGAGACTATTGCCGCTGAGGCCGCCGTCTTGCAAAACGGTCTTCTACTTTGGCTCTTGATAAGAGACCTTTAAATCACCGGGCTCGTAGCCTCGCGTAAATCCCACCTTCATACCGGTAGTATACCTACTCAGACAACACAAAAGCCGGTAGCCGACGTCACCAAACGGTCCAAACCCTCCGATGCAATCGGGTTTATTGAACGCCTAAATTCCTCCACCCGAACATATCGCGTGCGACTTGAAAGAATTGAACCCCTTGCTGCACACTGGACAGTCTTGTCTACCGTACATAGGTACTTTGCTTCATGCTCAATGGACTCCAGATTTAGTCCCAAGAAACGCCTCTTGAGCCAGCTCTTCAGCTCAAAAGTGTCCTTATTCTTGGCTTGAAATGCTTCCGAATCGTTCTCGAAGGGTCTCTCTTCAGCCAAGGTAAATGTTCAGGAAGCCAAAGCCAGCCTGCAAGCTGAAACGTGTGCTAGCTGAAACGGTCTGCAACAGAAGGGCAGGGAAAAGGGGCGCCCTATTCATCAAAACCCGTTAGGCCGGACTACTCTGGCCATTTCAATCTAGAAGTGGTTGTTGTTAGGGGTTCTGCTTCTGTGTAACAATGGTGTCCTTCAGTCCCCTCCTCGCCGTTCTCCTTCTTGCTGCGGCAAGCCCTGGTAAGGTCCACTTGCTCGGCATTGCATTACCTTGTCCTTTTGATGCCCGCTTCTCGTTTCCTTCTTCGTCTGGTTTTCTGATCCTTGAAAGGGGCACCTGAGTTTGGTTCACAAGACAAGGGTGCCTCACAGAATCAAAGAGTGTAGACAAAAGCCCAACACCGTGTTGCGTAAATATCAATCCCCTCGCATACAGGTTGACAGGCTGTCTCGACATTATGCTTGGTGATTGTCGCCCAGCTCAAGAAATGCAAGTTATTTGAGGGGTTTGT
Source organism: Klebsormidium nitens (assembly GCA_000708835.1). NCBI lineage: Eukaryota > Viridiplantae > Streptophyta > Klebsormidiophyceae > Klebsormidiales > Klebsormidiaceae > Klebsormidium > Klebsormidium nitens. The sequence goes on along the minus strand of DF237735.1, from coordinate 7,915 downwards.
GTGTCCAACAAGTTGAGGGAAGGAGGCTTAGCACTTTTGCATAATGCACCCACATGTGGACCTGTGGTATCATGTCCCTGCATACCACATTTGCCCCATTGTTCGGAAATAGATGGGACTTACAGCACAACATGCACTAATACATGATACAGCAATAATGCTCATCTGTGGCTGGGCTTCTGTTTCTTCTGGACCTTCTTTAATGTGCAGCATTACCTGTATGTACACTGACTCAACTTTGGAGCTGCACCTGATAAATCTTGGTGCCTGCTTTGGGCACTCTGAGTGGCTAAGCATTGGTCAGTATAAGCGCAAGGCATTGGGCAGATAATGCAGGCAGTGATCCCCCTGCTTGCAACAGAGCGTTTTGGCTGTATTCATGATCAACGCAAGGCTAAATCATGGTCGAAATGCGCCTTGCCTTTACACTCTATCATATTACCCTCGCAAGTCTCAGAAAATAAGGATCCACGAGGATGTCTTGCACTGTGATACCTGTGTCTGCTATTTATCAGGGTGCTTCATACTTTCTGCTCTCCTGAACCGTTGGGTCATTTTCAGTATGCAATAAATTTCTCTTGTTAGGCAGTGATCACTTCTGGTGAGTGATCTGTGCTTTCAAGGGTAGCCTCTAACCCCCTCTTAGGACCATTCACTTCATGGCTGATCCACAGGTTCGACTTGCAGTTCCAAAAGCTAGGGTATCCCCACAAGATTCACCTGGAGCGATCATTCCATGGAGCGAACTGTAAGGAGGGCCTACCCACGTCCTCTAACCAGGGCAAGGCGGTTTAAAGAAAAGTCGATTTCATTCTTACAAGTCTTATCATCTGTTTCTGCAGGGTTAGCCCTCCTGCAATCGGGTTACACCCAAACCCAGGTCATATACGCAAGCTCCAAATCTGAGTTCCCCATCACCGCAAACACCACAACCACCGCTCTGGTTGTCTTGACCTTTACGTCAACCAGCATCTGCTATGACATCAGCAACGTGTTGCCAGCTGTCAACCTGACGGCTGCTCACATTCATGTGGGAGCAAGCAATGTCTCAGGACCAATATATGTGGGTTTATTTACGGCCAATGCGACGACGCCAGCTGTGCTCAGGGCATGCGTCATAATCCCGACAGCGTCAGTCGATAAGATACTGGCAAACCCGAGCGCATACTATTTCAACGCGCACACAGTGGCACAGCCTGCGGGGGCGTTCAGGTGAGCTGTTTCTCATTTTTGCCTATTTCTCCTCATTCCTAAGTACCTTCCGGGGTGGAAGAGTCTGATTGTGTCGCAAATGTGTATTGTCCTGGGGAACTTGTGTCGGGTATGTTGCAGCTATAGGGCATGTAGCAGCCTTAGGGGAAGGTGATATTTTGTCCTCGTCCGTTCCTTACATGTTCATCGTTTTGTGATCTCAACACACAAGCTACTTTGGGCGGCTGGCCTTTCAAAGTGTGAGGAATGTAGGCAAGGAGCAGATTGGCGGAAGTGTCACATACGCACGTGCCTAAAGGCTGGCTGAGAGACTTCAATGTTACTCTCATTACACACATTTCTGCCGCCTCCTGAGCATGCTTCATCCCGCGGTGATTTGGCTCCATCGCTCAAGCGTTCCGATGTCGCGCTGCTAGTCAAATTGGTGCTAGATATGAACACAGCAGAAGTCTGAGTGTTCTTGTTGTTTCCTCCATCTTCTGACATTAATATTCGAGGGGAGAGGAAACAGACCAACACAAAGACAGAGGGAGTGATGAGTTGGTAGGCTAAGACAGAAAGTCGAGATGGATTTTCTCTAAACCATGCTGAAGAGGTAACATCCATAGCAAAAAGGGATATCAATTTGTTAATGTTAACTCCGCGACCAGGTCCCAGCCCTAGCTTGTGCATGTCAAAGAAAATTTCAGTCCCAAAATCAGTTGGGCAGCACTTTGGAGATGACCGCTGTAAGAAGCTGTCGAAGCTTACAACAAGCTAGGCAAATTTGACCTTCGTTTAACCTGATGCTAACCAGGTTTGTAGACCTGGTCCTCCCCTGGCAGCTGGGGGCCACCTTATGAAGTTGACCAGTCTGGGCATGGGTTAACACAGACTGCCTCCAAGTCGAAATCTTCTCTCAACCAGTTCCTGACTACGCCTACATCCGGACTTTGTTCACCTGAGCTCCATTAAGTCCCAACAAGGTGGTCAACCCGTCCTTTCCTTGTGCAGGGGTCAGCTGGGACGCACGTTCAAGGTGAACTTGTTGGGGAGCAATGAAGTGCCGCCGAACAACAGCACCGTCACCGGCGTCGCTTTGGTCACGATTGGAGACACCTATGTAAGTACATATGAATAAAAAAAGTTGAAGTCTTTCGCATTGTCCCACATGGTTGGAACATGCATTGGATGGAAGTCTGCTCGCGTCTTGGCTCTCGTTTGATGAGAACCTGGCCCTTGACTTTTGTAACTTAGGAGACGCAATCGTGAATGGTCAGCGTCCGGAAAAACCTCGAATCTTCTGAAAGAAAAAAAGCATAATGATTCTGCATTACTCCTTAAGCACCTTCCTCGCCAAGTGAGTTGCGCTGGCTAGGTTTGCGACTCGGACAAGTCTCTGGCGCGGCTTTAACCCCGAATAAAGCATTTGGTTTGCTGTACAGGTCTGTTACTCAGGCCTGTCGGTTAGTAACGGGTTAGGCAACCTAACCCAGGGCCACATCCACGACGGAGATAAGGCGTCTGCCGGGCCAATTCTGATCCCTCTCTTCTCTGGAGTCCCGAGCCCGACTAACTGCACCGGAAACCTCAACCCAGCAATCACTGCCGACGTCCTTGATTTTCCTGGTAAGCCTCTATCGTGCGCCTTTGAACTTCAGCCATTGGTTCGATCGAAAGATACTCTACCTGAAGAGCGAAACGAGATGTGGACGATGTTCTTGACATTGCTGCTTAGCTCCGCGGTCTCGCCTTCTGTGAACTTCGGCCGTTCTTTCTGCATACCGAAGCTCCTGGAAAACAGGGGATAAGGACAAAAACCAAAGCGCATCACTCGATCTCACCAGAACCCTTGGCGCTGCCCGCCTTCGGATTTGACGTCCTTGATAATTCAGGCCTGTCGCTTTTCGGAAATTGCGAGACTTACCATTCTGCTGGCGACTGGCCTTCTCTTCTGCAACTGCATAACCCTTTATTTCAGGGGCACTTCTTCACACAGAACGGATAGAGAGACAGAAATTTAAAGACTCTGACTGCTCTCAAGCAAGCGCACTAATTGCCCTCACTCGTCATCTCCTCCGATGGCTTAATTCAACGTCATGGAAATTTTCGCCAAAGGGGTTCCTTCTCCTCTCCTTTCTCCCAGCATCCAAGTCAGCTAAGGCCTTTCCGCTGTTACGGGCTACTGTGAACCAACTGTAACCAACCTTTGAGAAGCTTCAGGGTCCCAGCGGAACGTTCGACTCTCCAACAACATCTTGAGAGATTCCTTGGTTTCCAAAAACGGACGCGCTATCATTCCCGCAGCAAAACAGTACTGACCGCCTGTCAGGCATCGCCAGTCAACCGCGACATGCCGAGACAGATCTGCGAGCAATTGCATGATTCGTAGATTTTCAATTTGTTTCTGCAGGCGAGCACTATATGAATGTACACTCCGCCGTGTTCCCTGCCGGCGCCGCGCGCGCGCAGCTCGTGGAGGCCACTGACTACACTGCGACGCTCACTCTTTTTGCCACGTCAGCATCCGAGGTCCCCGCTCTAGTTGTCAATTCCACGGCCAGCGGCTCCCCTGGTAACCTCACGGCTGTTCTCAGCATTACTCCGACGACCATATGCTATCTGATCATAGACGCGGGTGCAACCTTCGCGAAGTTTTCTGCGGCGCACATTCACAGGGGAGCGTATAATGAGTCGGGCCCTATCCTTATTACGTTGTTCCAGGGGACGTATAACCCTAACGCGTGCGCCAATTTCAGCGACTCGGGCGTGTTGTTTGATCTAGTCAGGAACCCGCAGAAGTATTACTTCAACATACACAACGCAGACTATCCCGCAGGGGTTGCCAGGTGAGACGAGTCTTTTCGATACTGGAAGTCTGGGGCTTGGTTTTGTGGTTAGAATTGCAGTAGTGAAGTGCTTCAATGTAGCAAACGTGGACGATCTTCCGTAGTCTACAAGATAGTCGGATCCAAGAGCTATCCTGTAACACAACTTCGGACTTGCTCCGAGAGAGGGAAAAGTCTTAACGTGACGTCGTCTCCTACACGCAGGGCGCAGCTCGGCCCTTCGTTTATAATGCAGCTCTATGGTTCCCTCGAGACGGACAAACCCACCGACAGAAACGGCAGTCTCATTCTCACCATCGGCTACAGCTCGGTACGTTTTAGGAGGCCTCCTTTTCATGCTGCTGATAGAACTGTTTTGAATGGATTGGAGACTAGCTGGAGTTCGCCAGAGGCATCTGAACCTTCCGGGCGCAGCTGATGCAAGCTCACACGTCAGCCCTGGCCCAGTTTGGCTTTGAAATGTGCGCTGGAAACGTCTGCTGGCTACGTGATTGTTAGAATCAGGAGTGTTCCAATGGGCGGTCTTAGTTGCTATTAGCTAGAGCCCAAATCGCGCTCTCAGACTGGCTTCGTTAGCTAAAATTCGGACGGCTGTGACAGCGTTTCGGCCACCGGGGCAAGTCTGCGGTCCGCCGGAGATTTCAAAGGTCGAAATGAGGAGACCGCAAATCCGCCTCCCAAACCCAAAATCTCACGAACTTTTTGGAGATCGATCATCGTTTGCCGTTTTAAAGTAACGGTTTGATGTACAGTGGAAGGAAGGTTGTTACGAAGGGACCAAAATATTGCCGCCCAATCGCGCATGTGTGCTACAACCAGCTGGCCTCTGGCGGGCCGTTTGATCGACCGCCGTTTGATTCTTCTCCGTTGAATATTCTAGATGAACGGTTCGGTATTGAATTGCGAAGTTCGTCATGAACAGACCAGACTTTTTGCCACCCGCTTGCGCAGGTGTGTTACAACCAGCTGGCCTTTGGCGGGCCGTTCACTAACCTAACCCAGGGCCACATCCACAACGGGACATCCAGCGTGGCGGGACCGATTCTCGTTCCGCTTTTCACGGGCGTTCCCAGACCCCCGGGCTGCACCCCGGCGCCGCCCGCGACGCTTGCCGCGATTGTCGCAAATCCAAGTCAGTGACTGCCTTTGTCGTAGTCTTGGAATCCTGTATTTCAAGGCAATTGTAATAAATTTCACTTCCTGGAACGGGTACGGGTACTTCGGGCTCTAGGGCGGAAATACGATTGATGGGCTGGGAACTAAGGTTCAAAGTGTTGTAAGTCTTCCCCTTTTTTTCTGAGCCGTACATGTACTTTTTGAAACTATGTCATCATTTGCCTTCTCGGGGCCCGCGCCTTCTCCACAAAATCCAAAAAAGGCAGCTAACCTTTGCGGCGATCCCTGCCCCGAGAATCCTGCTCTGATGTTGCCGGAGAGTCGATCATGTGGCGCCACGTCTAGCGACTGAAAGTCTTAAAAATCTGTGCCGTTTGGTTGCCACAGCGCACAAGTCCCACGACGCCCTCTTTATGAGCTTACTGAGCTCCGACCTACGACTACGCAAATAGGAGGGTCCATGCTTCCACCCTAGCGAAGCACCCCGACCCTTTTTCTATTCCGGGACCCATCATTGACCTTCTGCATTAGTATCGTAGACCGTTTGCAACGGGCGTTCCGTCGCTATCGCCGGCCCTTTTAGCGGGCCAAGTCATCCCTCCACCCTGCCAATGGTTCAGTCCAGTGGGAATCAATTGAGTATCGTTCAACTCTCCGCAATTGAAGTTGCTCTGATAGCTTATGCCTTTTCTTCTCGCAGCCCAATACTACGTCAACATCCACTCCATCATGTACCCAGCGGGGGCGGCGAGGAACCAGCTGGCAGCAAACCAAACGGTGTTGAACGTTATCTAAATCCATCTAGTGCCTTGAAAGAGGCGGCCTAAGGAGCTCTAAGTTCATGCATATTGAAGTATCATCGAGTCAACAACGCGAGTCAATCTATATTTATGTCACCGTGTCATTTACGCTTAAGCTGAGACCTGAACCTCAAGCATCTAAGGAGGAGTGAAGCGTTAGCATCGACAGTCTTTCAGTGCGATTGAATTCGAACGTGATTTATATACTCAAGGCTAGGCTGTCTGATGGGAGGGGGCCGGGTTCCGAATTCGAGTATCTATGCGACTCTGTAAAGAGCTAGACAAGGTGGTGGTCTTTGAAGGTCGAGAAGAGATGGACGGGAAATAGGTATGCTCATCAAATCATTTAAGTGTAGTTACAGAATTAGCACACTTTGGTGGCTGTATTGACACTGACAGCGTACAAAGTTCGATCAATCCGCTTGTAAGCGGGTTGCGGCCGGTGCAAGGATAATCATGACAAAGTCAAGCCTCAGAAGCCCATTCCGTATCACTCATTGTAGGTGCATGGATCGTAAGCTTAGATCGAGAACGGCTTCCGTTCATTTCTAGAAGCGTTACCATCTGCGCGGCCCACCTGGCAACTCATGTACATTGAATCCATCCACTAACGTGCTATATTGCCATGCACCAAGGTCACCGTCCGCCCTCAAGGTCGCGGACGAACTTTATCGAACAAACGGTGGTTGACGCCTCATGAAGATGAAGCGGTACGGTACACGGCCCAGTGTTTACTAGGCTAGCCTGCAGTGCCAACGTGTATTGTATCAACTTGAACCTTAAATAACAATTGCATGGATGATTAAACTAAGATGGTGGAATATTATGAATTTAATGAAATTCAACCATCAATGATCGTCATGTGCGGGCCTGCCGAATCTCAATAACGTACCGTACGGCCTCCTGGCAACATGCACAATATAAAAGCTAGCTCGACCAGTCATGAACGTACTACTGTCCGTACACTACCTTATACAATAGCAACTTACAAACGTATACCGTGTTCTGCTGGCTTGGGCGTGTGTCATGCCGTGATCTATCGTTGCTGTAAGGGCTCGGCCCTAAGCTAGTTTTATTCCCCGCGCCTAGTTCATGCCTGCCGCTCTAGGGTGATCCCTCTGAGCCTGAGCTTCAGCACGTGGCATATCTGCTGACAGGCGTGCGCTTGATATTTGCCGCGCGGCCGTTACGATTATATTTCAACCGTATGACCACATATTTCGGCGGTTGATAACCGCGTCCAGCCACGGCGGTTATGGCGACATCGACTCCACGCGACTTGTAGACTTCCTAGGCTAGCTGTAGACTCAGACTACTAGTGTAGACTTCGCGCGATACCACTAGACCGTAGTGACTCGACTTCGACTCTAGACTCGACTCAGATATTCCGACGACAGCGAGTACAAAGGTTTCGAGGTACAAAGATTCGAGCTATTTTCTATTATTTTACTAGTTTCTCGTTTTCGCCCTGGGGGCCCAATTTAGTTTCCAACTTTTCGTTTTTCCTCAAAATAATTATTTAAAGGTGAATTCCTTTGTCGGTACGGTATAACCTAGGAACATTCGACTCATTCGCCAACTTTGTGCGAGTTGTGTTTTGGAGACATCAGCGCTCCCTTGTGACGATCAAGGCCGGTCGCCCTTGCATCCTCTCACCTGCATGACTTAGCACCTTCAAGCGCTTTGACGCTTCCTCCCGCTACGTTTGCCTGCTGTTTGCCACCCCCTGTGTGCCGAGTGCCTCGTTTGTGACGGTTGGACAGGGTCACACGCTGCCTGTCTACTTCACATGTGCGGAAACCATGCGAAGCTTCTCAGCCCGCCTTGGGATCACCTTGTGCAAGAGCGCCTCTCAGAAAAATTGCGTCTTCTTGCCTTCTTCCCAAAGACTGATTAGTTAGGAGTCACGAAGAGGCTCCATATTCAGTCGAGGAGTCTCGAGACTCGCACCTCGCAAGA
>DF237736.1:0-32770 GCA_000708835.1 Klebsormidium nitens | reverse complement strand
TACGCCATACGCGCGCGGACAATATACTGGGACGAGTTCGATATGAAGATTCATAGACTCGAATCGTCACAGCCCAACTACATCCATCCATTAGCAAAGTGTGGCGAACCTTTGGCAGAAACAATTCTGTTGATTGAGCTACTCAACTCAAATCTGGCAGACGGCTCAGATCGCTTACCATGCCCAAAAACTGGTCGTTTTCTTGCTCTCCTGTCATTTTGATCTGGACACCAACCACGTGGTATGTCGCTGCTAAAAATTAGAGCACTTACGATCACTGCTGCCAGCTGCCATCAAAGTGCTCCAGACGACTGAAGCTGCAGTCTCTGATCAATGTTCTTCTGTTCTCCTGAATCAACAAGACTTCGGCTACTTGATTCTGCATATAAGGAGGACGCGAGAAGAGCTGTCAGATGAGGTAGCGGTTGGCCACCATGCAGGAGTTTCACAGTGTTCAAAGCACGTGTCGCTTTCTGTGCCCTTCATGGACAGTCATCACAAAACGAACTGAGCAAAGCGTTGGTATCAGCGACACAACCAATGGCAACCACACCAATATCCAAGTTGACATCCTACTTTCCGGACGCCCCCTGTCAAAAGTAGAGACTCTCGCGGAACAAACACGACTCGTCAATTCCCAAGTGTCCATGTGTCTCAAGTGTCCATGTGTCCCAAGCAACTTCTGTTCGAGCACAAACTATGCATCGCAAGCTTTTGTGTCTAGACTTTTCGTTCCGACCGGAATGTTTGTGTGTGCGGATGAGTGTCCCTGGTGTCCTCGGTGTCCGAAGTGTCCATGTGTCCCAAGCAACATCATGTTCGATCAAAACTACAGTCTCTAGACTCTTTGTTCCAACCGGAACGTTTATGTGTGCCGATGAGTGTCCCTGCTGTCCTTGGTGTCCCAACTGTCCACCTCAGAAATCCTGAAGGGCGCTCCTTGTCTCAACATTGAGTAATTTGCCATGCATAGCGCAACCTTGCCCCTGATTAAGTGCAGGCCCCATCTTGGGAAAGTATTCAACCAGCTTCAAGTCCGTCGTTGGAGCCGAAACCACCCAAGTGATCCACTCCTTCAGTCATCTACTGATTGTTAGCCTACTCTATCTGCCGATTGTGGCCACCCTGACGTTGCCTCTTCCGCCTCCACAATGCCCTGCGTACACTCTACGATGGTGTGCTATTGATCGATGTGTTCAGCCAGAAAGAGTGGCGGACACATCGATGTAAAATGAAGCGATCACAAGCGAAAGAGGACTGTTCATATGAAGCAGAGCGCCCGGTTCCGCTGGAAAGTACCAGACATCCACGAGCCTCCGGCCCAAATTGACATCCGACTGAACGCATTCTGCAAGACGAAAGTTGGACTTTGATATTACTCTTGACGCTTTGGTACCTCAGTGAAGTTACATGGTGGCGTCTGCTGAACGCCGTTTCTATTCCTTCAGAGGTGCAGAAAGGATGAATATCTGTACTTACCTGACAATACCAGCATGTGGCAACTGTGACAGCTGATTAGACGGCCGCCTGCCAACTGAGTCTGAAAACCACCGAGAGGGAGGCAGTCTGCTGGCTGCTCTCCGTGCCTTGACTGGAGTTTTTGGTCGGCCCGGGGATCAGATGTCAATCTATGGAAAGCGATCTGTACCGGGCGGCCACGGGTTTGCAACGACCAATCTGCTTGCTGAAGTGACTTACGAGAACGCGAATCTTCCACAAGACCAGAGTTTTGCTGCTCTTAAAAACTTCACAGCAGCTAGAACTTGGTCAGTGATGATAGCTACTAGTACAAATGGCAGTCCTGCCCTAGCACGAAGTGGACCGACAGTCTGAGCATGTGTCCCTGATGTTCCTGATGTCCCTGCTGATTGATGAGTCTTGGCGCGAACTTACCAGACTCTAGCTCAGCTGACTCACCCAAGTTGGCGAAAATGCTGACAAGTGGCCCACTCCAGCTTCAGGTTTGGCAGCGCAAATCCGAGACCAAAGACTCCGTATCGACATATAAAAATTGCCGAAGCAATATTGGTAGGATCGAAGCAGATGAAAATAGGTATCTTGGTATACATATTTAAATAACACATACCCAAATCGAACAGGACTCCTACTTATGGACGCAAATATATTTGCACATTTCAAAAGCCTTTGCAATCCGAACCAGGCACGGAGACGATTCTCTACCGACTAGTGTTTCGGCAGCCCCCGTGGAATGCCAGACCCATGGCAGACCGGGCGACACACAACTGGGAAATTTAAGGGACAGCCTGCTTCTTCGGTGGTGGGACACGTGGCGGCCCGGAAGATCCATCTGTTGGTTAGTTGTAGGCATGGTTGGCTCCTGGCTGGCTCGGGCAGGCCCCTTTCCGAGCGCCGGCTTCTATTGAAAGGTATGGCACTCAAATCACACTTTCGTTGTTTTAGAATCAGGCTCTTGCTCGCAAGTAGTACTGGTCGGCGCTTCAGTGGGTCCGGAGTAGGCGGTTTGGTGCTTGTTGGGAAGGTATGGAAACTGGGACTGAGAATTTGCGTCTGCAAATTTGGAATTTATAGGGCGGAGGCTGCCGCCTGGTCAAAATTTTGTCGAGTCGCAAAGGCCTCAGAAGCGTCCACGTACCCAAAGGTACCGTAAACACGTACACGTGTCGCGAGGAGACGCTGATACGTACCGAAATTACACCAGAATGTAATACGTAATGCAACGTGGGGGCAGAGTTTTTGGCGGAATATATATTGGCCCTCTCACCGGTGGTATACGTAATTCAACGTGCGGCCCGAATTTTGGCCCTCCGACTCAAACTGCCCCACTCGGAAACTGATCCGGTCGGGCCAGACCCGTAGCGGACAACCGAGGCCACCGGCTCAGACGGAAGTGGGGGACACGTGGCGGCTCGAGATTGGCCAGTTTTATGTTAGTTGTCATGTAGATTGCAGAGGACTCCTGGGCGGCCTCCACACTGAGCGACTTCGTGGTTCCGGGCTTTTTGGAGAAGCCCTCTTTCTTGAGGAATCGCTCGGAAAGCCTTTCCACACTGGGCTTCGAAAAATCGAGTTTTGCGACTTCCCGGATTTTTCGATCGTTGTTTTTATGGCCAAAACCACGATCTGAAAAGCCTTCCGATCGGCCGAGGCTTTTTCATTGCAGAGGACCGACTCTCGAGTCTCGACTCCTGACTCCACTCCAACTTGAGAAAAGTTGGAAGCCTGAGAACTTGCACAAGTTGCAGTGGCTGCTTCCACCAGGTGCCGCTTGACCACCCTAGCTGCCTAGATGCAGGCTTTCAGACAGTCGCTACTGCAATAGTATCACAAGTCTTCGCAATGTCGTGCCCAGCCACACAGGTGGTTCAAGCACGTCCCTTCTCACACAGACATGAGGTTTCCCCATCCACTCTCTCTTGCAGACTCACTCCTGTCGGGTGCTTTGCAGCAGGTCTGCACAGTCTTGTACATCCGCCACTCTTCCGTTCTCGAGTAAAACCACCACCACCACCTCCTGTCAGTCTAGGTAGGCAAAGTCTGCTGCGAGAAAGAGTCCATGTCCAGACGGTAGCAGCTAATAGGCTGAGAGTCACCGCTGAGAAGGGCGGTTTCTTTGCAGGCGATGCTGAGGGCAAAGATACCCAGGGAATCATCAGGAGGTAGGACTCCTAAGAATTAGTCACTTCAGAAGGTTCTTAGGGTTTCTGAGGCTCATTCCCTGTGAATTTCAATTTCGCCTCCCCTGGTGCTTGTTGAAAGTAGACTGCAGTTGATGATTTGACTGACAGGGAACATTGCTGTAGTTGCGTAAGAAAGCATCCTGCAGTCTACAGCTGATGCTTAGTCCATCATTGCACTCAAAGGTCAATTGCGTAGCGGCGCACCACTTCTCCCTCCTCTATGGTCCTTACTTTTCGCTTGCCCTATGTGTCAGGCTGCGCTCCTGCCGTGACTTGGAAGCTGTTCATGCGATCCTATCGCAACATCTTCAGAGAGTCCCTCCGGAGCCAGAGGTTTCGATGTTTGTGGGCAGAGAAGCAGAAGTCTTAGAAGTTCTTCAAGAAGTAAGTCCCTCGTGATTGGACTTCAGAGGCCTACTACTTTCACGTCCTTGTTCCTTTGCTTGTTCAAAGACCTCCAAGGGGCATCTATGGATGAATGCTGAACAGTTGTCTCTTCCTCTGTCTACGATAAATTTCCTGCAGGCAGTCTGACTTCTGGGGGTCCTAAACAGAGGTTTTGGCAATCTTCTTGTGACTGATGCAGTTACCCTTCTCTGCAGCTGATGGCTACGCTCCGCACCAATGACTTCTATGCAGGGCGCAGGATCCCGCGGGACCAAGTTCACGCGTCTCCATGGCAAGGAGGTCCTGGGATTGGCAAGACCAGGTTGGGTGAGGAGATCACGAAAGGCAGTGTGGGACTCCTAGCTGGTTTACTGCTGGAGCATCGGGATCTTCTTGCGGCCCTGAAGAACCTGAAGATCAACATTGATGTGCGGGAGCTGGAAGACGGCGTCCGCCTCTTGGACAGTGGTGAGAAAAAGCTCTAAGCAGCTCCACTATGTTGGCCTGTCAACAAACTCCTCTTAGCAAAGGGTATTCAGAGCTGCTCTGCAAGTGCACCTGTTGCGTGCCTGGTAATGTTCTCTCCTTTTCTTGATGTTTATCGACCACTTGTGATTCCTGTAGGCCGTATCAGCTACGCTTACATGGAGTTCAATGGCACCGGGGGGGAATTCACACTGGCTGACTGCACCAACGGGCGCTTCGATGCCAAGGCAGCAGATCGGGCGATTGGGCTCCGCCTGTACGCCTCCCTCTTTTTCAACTTCACGGCGGTAGAACTGCGGACAGTCATCACAACCAAGGTGAGAATATGCACTCATTCTTTTGCGGCGCAGTATGTTGAGCTCACTAAAAGACCCTAGGTGATGACGGCAGGATTCATAAGATAAGTTGGATATTGGTTGATGCTTTGGCAGTCTTCTCTGGAAGACTTGGAAGGGTTTATCCAGGTTGCTGCGACGGGGTGATGTGTCAGATGCTCCTCACTAAGCAGGGTTGTCAGTGAGGTTGTCTCCACTTTTAGTCCAATCAAGGTTGCAGAATAAGGTCGTAGCAGCTCTCATAGTCTGGTTTGCTTTTGACTCCGCGAGCTGGTTGATGAAGGCATGTGTCTGACTTCCTTTTGCTGCTTGCAGAGGCTGGAGCAGCTATTTACCATCAAGAACGTGTGCCGCCTGCGGGCGAAACTGGTCCGCGAACAAGGAGGCTTCCCTGAGCAGTCCGTGCTAGCAAGCATCATAGTCATGGACGAGATTCAGCTGGCGGCATCTAAACTGGAGCGACTCTGCAAGATTGATCCGCAGACGGCGCTGAAGACAATCCTAAAAGCCGTCTGCGACTACAAGTCCCTGTACTCTGGCAAGGATTTCCATGGTAAGATGTGCTTCCACCCCGCTTTCTGGAGAAAGATTATGGGCACTTCCAGTGATGCAGCCGTTAGCATCTGATGTTAAGTATTCGTTGCTCTCTAAGCCAGTCTGGACAGAACCACATTGGCTTCCGTTTGATTTTGATAGGTCGGTTGCTGAGAGTAGCGGGCTGCCTTTTTAGGGTGTCAAGGTTCATTCTCAATATTCTGCACGCTGTGAAGCGCTGCAGAGAGCATCTATCTGGCAGTTACTTCTATGTGATGCAGATTGTGCTTTGTTTATCTTGTCTATCAGCTCTGAAGTGTTAAACCTTGTGTGATGCTGGCTGCTTCCATTGGGACGTTTAGTAATATAAGATGACCAACCTTCCTGCCGCTTCTCTGATTGCAGCTCTCATGTTTATACCAATGGGGACCAACCTGCACAAGGTGCAACGCTCCTTCGAGCTGACTGAGTACGGCGCCGCCAAGATGCACGACCTCTTGGAGCTGCGGGACGACGGGGAGCTGCCAGCCGCCTTCGTGGAAAGCGTGATGCTCTCAAAGCACCCCTCTGAAGCCGACAAGATCTTCGAGTTCGTTTATAGCGGTCCCGTGCGCCTCCTTCTTGCGAAAGCTGGGGGCGTTCCCCGTTATCTTATGGCAGTGGCGAGAGCGGCTGTCAGACCTGCATTTTGGGAGCGGCTACCAGAGGTTGCAGCCCCCGGGATCTACGCCAAGCTGGCGGCAATCATGGAGCCGTATGTGGAAGAAGAGGTTGAGATATGGTTCAGGGGAAGCGACCTGATAGAGCGCTGGGGGGGGGTGGAGGTTGCGAAAGTTCTCGTTAGCATGGTTTTGGTAGCCTACCCGATCGAGCAGACCACAATGCTAGTGGGCCGAGACCCTGAGCGGAAGCTAGAACAGATTTTGGAGCTGACCATGCCGTACCTCACGGAAGCAGCGAAGGCGAAAAGACGATTGCTGATCCATAAGAAGGTGAAGGAGGTGAAGGAAGGGGCGAAAGATAGGCTGGGGACTCGACAGGTTTTAGAGGAGCAGTCGGTTCAACGGCTCACCATGCCGTATTACCTGCTGCAGCTAGTTATCCGGGAGCTCAAAAGATTGGGGCAGCTTGACAGCGTGCCAGGGTTAGGCCTGCTATGGGACTTAGGCTGCGGTGGAGCGCTTGACGGAACGCGTCTGGAGGAGATGGTGTCTGCGAGGGAAGCGGTGCTCTCGTGGCTCGTCCTGGAGTTGGAGCGGTTGCACACAGGGGCAGCATCGGCTCCGGAGAGCGTGCGAAAACGCCTGAGAGATCTCTACCCCACAGCTATTGCTGCAGAATCGACTTTGAACGAGGTACGCTGAGCTTGTCTCCACGACGAGACTCGATCTGCTGAGCGTCATGGTTTCTTTTTCTTAACCCAATCCACGTTTCTGTTGGATCTGTCGAAAGGTGCTCGAATCTTTGGAACTCTAAACGTCATGGATGCTGGAGTATGCATTCGCTCCGCCATCCGAAAACGCGAGGTTTTCCAGGAAGCTGCTTGGACTCTGTTTTGATGGAGCGCAGAAGAAGGAAAGTAGACGTCAGTAGGAGGACAAGGGTTGGGCCTCATCGTGAAGCTGTTTGCTCATGTAGTGCCTGGTCCTGACCCTGTGACTGCACTCATGGCGAAGCATCGCTCTCGGAAGCAAGTCAGCTCTGACTCGAAGCCTTTTGTTGCAGGAGGTTGAGGTCAGGCTTTTGTCAGTCTTTCAGTACATGAGGGATCCTTTGATCGATAACGCCTACACATGGCAAGTGCCCGCAGACGGGTTAGTCGAAGTCAAACCCTACGAAAGAAACCAGCCGCTGTCGAGGTCATATCTCGATTTAAATCTGGTCTTTAGAATGGATCCTTATGCAAGCGGGAAGGACTGCACAGCGGCTGACCTACATGTCACCCGAGTGCTGGGAGAGACCGGCGAGGTATCGCTTAACATCTTCAGTTGCAAACGAACAGGGGGAAAGAATGCAGTAAAAACAGTCTTACAGCAACACACAAACATCTCGAAAGGTCCCAAAGCCCCGAACCTCAGAGTCTTTTATATCACAACATCCCGTTTAGATAGGAAGAAAGAAGCAGAGGAAGCGATGAAAAATTGCAAGCCACCGATGATTGTGGTCGATGGAGACGCGATGGAAGGGTTCCTTGGCTGCTTTGGCGACATTCGGCCATTAGCAGGGTGAGTCGAAAGAAGCTGCTCTTTGATGGCTGCCATTCTGCGTTTGCAAGGCTCCAACCTTTGAAGAAGCGTGGGGAAGCAGTTTGCCCCTTAACTCTGCTTCCTTGTCGAGTTCGGGCTTTCAAGTCTTATGCTCTGACTTCCCAGCACTTACGGGTTGAAAGTACGGGTTGAAAGAAGGCCTTCCTTATATTGCTGCCCCTGTGTATCGTGGCTCTACAACTCCCGACTTCCACCCTGTTGCAGTCAGCATTCTGGAATAAGCAGAAAGCCGTCAAGTGTCATAAGGCCGTCTTATTTTTATACAGAGAGAACGAGGCGATTCTTAAAGCAAGGCGCTTATCAAGGGCCCGAGGCGCAAACGGGAATCGGCAACAAGTTGGTACGGCCGCAGACGACAGTTTGGAGCAGCCTCAACCCGAGGTGAGTGAAAGATTGTGAGGACGACTTGGGGAATGTGGTCGATGCAGGCTGCAGACAAGCTGTTCAATCTGGTTGGATACGTGCTTCTTATTCTAGTGACGGATCCCGAGTATCGTTACCTCGTCCCTTTATGACTGTACAAAATTGCGAACTCGTACTTCGTAAGTTGCTCAGCAGCTGTACTTTCCCGACTCTGTACGGACTTGATCTTGAAAGCTAGACACCTTGACCTGCTCTACATGGT
This sequence comes from Klebsormidium nitens, assembly GCA_000708835.1. Taxonomy (NCBI): domain Eukaryota; kingdom Viridiplantae; phylum Streptophyta; class Klebsormidiophyceae; order Klebsormidiales; family Klebsormidiaceae; genus Klebsormidium; species Klebsormidium nitens. Next base: position 24,477 of record DF237736.1, on the reverse strand, counting down.
TCTAGACTGCTATTTTCAACTTTCAAGGCAGCCTGCTTCTCTTCTCGTTATTCCCTAATCATCCATCTCTGGTTTTCTGACTATACCCCTTGTATGCTGCGCAGATGACTTCTGAGGAGTTCGAAGCGTACCTTTCTGAGACGACTCGGTTGTTATCGAACAAAGGCGTGTTAATGACTCCTGAGCGGCGGGCAGCAATAGCTGCTGACTTGGAAAAAATACTACTGGATGGACAATCAAAGAGCATCTATGGTGAACGTTTGAGAGACGGACAACCGAAAAGCGAGGAATAGGCTTCCAGGAGTTGGCCGATGAACGATCAACTTCGCACAGCTGCTTACACCTTAGGTACAGCCGTGAAAAGAGAAACCCGATTGAGCGTACCGTACGTTCTCTTGGCAACTAGGCTAGGCTGGGGAAGCAGCGGCTTCCTTTAGCTAGTGCATCGGCTAAACATATGTGCAAAGTAAACTGCCCTGTAAAGAGACCGAGGAAGCATGCCTCCAATTCTGAGACCGTTCCTAGCAGAGCCTCATTACGCACCTGAGAGTACTTAGCATCGGTTCGAATACGAAGCGTGTGCCGTCGTGTCCAAGGCAGCAATCAAGCTGCAGACGCAGAATCAATCAGCAATGGCCCCACTGAAAAGCGGGGAAAGGATCCTTGCAATGTTTCTCCCTCTTGACATCACCTTTTCTTTATCAAGCTAACGTATATTCATGCATGTGAGGCTCGAAGAAGGTTCGAGATCGAATAGTCGATTGAAAGCTTGCGGGCATATGAAGTGCAGGCTTTGACTATAGCCGGTCATATGCATGTGAATTTTGCATTCTGCTCAATTTAGCAACGTAGCTTTATACTGACCGCCACGATCCCCCGTCATGCAAATAGGCTTAAGGGCAACATATGTGCGTGACACAAGTAGTGATGAACGCGTGCGCATATACCCACTCCTATATGCAAGATCTTTATAGCCTGCCTAAATGGGGTTAGCTGCATGCAATATGATCTTAGAGTAGAGCTAGGGACAGGAGTACAAGATTGCTTCTGCAGAAATTCAAGTCGAATTCCAAACCGGCCAAAACGTGTAGTCCTGTCTTCAGAGTAGCGTTTGCTTGTTCGTTTGCTGAATTGGGCATGCATCCAGGCCTTCTTAGTACCCCATCTCACCCGACCCAGAGATGGGGTACTAATTTAGGCCTGATACGTTTTGGCACCTAAGATCGGGCGTGAAGGGGCATTGAACATTCGCAGCAGCATTGTTACAAGGAAAACGAACGAGGTATCTAGTGCGGGCCAACTCTACGAATGTACGCTTCGTCTTGTCCCAATGGGCATTCTTTCCTGAGTCCTTGCAATTGTGCTCCAATGAAGGCAAGCAAGGCCAGTCGCTGCAAAATAAACTAGGTCCACTTCAGCAGTGATTTACAGACGAGAAGCCAAAGATGGTGAAAAGTCGACTAGTTTGCACCCAGAAACCTGAGCAGACGAAAACATTGAAGCTTCAACAATATCGCAAGGGCCCTTGTATAACATCATAAGCAAGAGCTCCAGTCCACGAACATAATCAACGTCAGAAGCACGAGGGGCTTTTTTGACGGTCTCTCGTTCAGTGGAACGAATGGACTGAGAGTGTTCATTCTATAAATGCCTACCTTCTGCTCGAGGGCCCCACTGTACTCCTCCCGTCTCTGCCCCAGCTGTGCAGCCACCTTTGCAGCCTCGTGGAAGTGCGCCCCTGCTGCTCTGTCCTTCTTTGAAGCGCGGTCCAGGTCAGCAACTTTCGTGTAAGACACGACCAGATCGAGGACCTGAAGGAGATATTGAGAGTAGAGGTGATGACCTAATGTACGGGGAACGTAGAGCAGTAGCGTACTTGCAACAAAGACAACCTGCGTTCCCGAGAGACTTAACACCATTGCATGGAAAGAGGGAGGGACGAGAACCGCTGAGACACTGGTAAGTAAGAATGCACGTGACAAACTGGGGACACTGGAACGGTTGATGTTGTGGATCATCCGCATCCAAGTCTGAACTAGAATCATCATTGCTGTACTGCCAAGACTGTTGCCATCTTCAAAGCACAGCTTTCCAAGTCCTGCTCGGATCTTGACATCAGTCAGCGGAACACAGAAAGCTGCCTACCTGCGATGCTGTGGAATCAGCTTTGTCCGCGCCCTCAAGTACTCTTCCCGCGCTTCATCTGGTCGCTTGGCTAGGTAGTGCAGGTCGCCCAGCTTGTTGTATGCAACCGACAGATCATGGACAATCTGAGAGACGAGAAGGCCAACGGATCAAATGTAAGAATTCTATGGAAACCACTAACTATTGAAAAGCCAATCCAGGAAGGAGTTGCACTTGAGTAACCTGTCCTTACAGACAAACGAACAGTTGCATAAGTAAACATGAGGGGCAACAATGATGCTCAGGCTTGCCAGGCCCTCTTGTCCTCTGGAAGGATAAGGGAGCTTCGCTCTTTCGAGCAAACTTCGGGAACTGACCTCTGCATTTTTTTCCTGGACCAGCTCCAACCATGTTCGCGAGCTCCGATACACATCCCCTCGTGCGCCTGCTATGGCACCAAGCTGACAGAGTACTTTTGGCTGAGGTCCTTCTTTCAGCCAAAGCGCTCCTCAAGTCCTCTTCGCAGAGCTTGAGCAAGTGGATGGAGCTCTCATTATTTCGACCATTATAAGCCTGCAGAGACAGACGAATTTCAGTACCTGCGCTAATAAGCATTGCGCTCTGTGTCGACCAAGGCTGCCAGCTGATGACGTCAGACGCCTGTTGCTGGGGGGCTGAGCACATGTAGCACCAACGTTACAACCAACTTCAAGCAACGCCACCGTGTCATTCAGCCTGACTATTAAACAGTGAGCACGCAACTTATTCCAGGGGGGAAGGACCAGTTTTGTCAACGATTAGGAATTTTGACCAGACAGAATGAACAGCAGCTATAAATTGGCACCAAGGACCCAATCATGGATGATAGGACCGGAAGTTCAAGAAGCTGACAGTTTCCAGTCCCCAACAGGACCCCTCACTCAGGAGCAGCGGCGCAGGCAATGAGAAGATGTATCATATTTACTGGGGAAGTTGTGCTCAGTCATGAAACGTACTCTCATCGCCAGCTGCAAAAGAAGACCTCCTTGCTCCAGGGACAGATCCTGGGTGCTGCTACTGGTGCCCCCTTCTGATTGGCCGCTAGCCTCCTGTGCTTCCGCGGGGGTGCCCTGAGCGTCCTTCTTTCTCCGTCGAGCATACTTTTCGATAAAGTAGCTCACGTTGCGGTCCAGCATTCTCGTCTCATCGTCCTGCTCCAAGGACTGCTTCTCCCCACCGCACAATCCGCAGGCGTCCAACCGGACGGCACAGCTGTTGCAGAAGAGGTGTCGACACGGCAGGATGCGCACGGTGTTGAAAAGCAGCGTTTTGCAGCCGAGGCACGTCAGGCGCCTGACTTTGACGGTGTCCGAATCATAACCCATCGGACACCTTGGCTCAGAACTCCGGCCCTCAACCCTGGCCTCCTCTTCAACCAGGCTGTGTCCGTCTACACTAAGTGAGCTCAGACTGTCGGCCGTGTCCGAAACGTTAATCGTGCGTCCGAAGCCATATGGACAGACCCCTCCGTCCACTGAGGTGCACCCCCAAAGCCATAGGGGCAAAAACCTGGCTTCTCTTCAGCATCACTCTTCTTTTCTACATGCACAATTTTGTCCCTGTTCTCAACCAAGTAGGGGCACTTCGTAGCTGCGATATCCTTCATATTGGCAGCAGCAGTCGCTTCAGAACCGGGCGTGAAGGCAAATGGACATTTTGCCATGGTACCTTCGAGATGTTATGAGCAATGGTGTTGTGGAATAGCATTGTATCAGTATGAGCATTTGCTTCTTACAAGCAGGCGCAGCCAGTGTGAATCTGTGATATAAAGACGTCCTTCCTGCTTGAAACTCTGAAGTGAACCAAGTGGCGCTGGGGCTGGTTTCTTTCCCCTCTAGTCCTAAGGTAACCCGGAAAGTCTCTAACCCAGGCCAGTTCGGGGGGCAGCTTGGCCGGTTCGGGCAGGAGGCCTGCTTTCTCGGCCGGGGGGACACGTGGCGCGCGGAGATTGGCGGCTTTTATGCCAACAATCAGTTGGTTAGTTGGGGTTTGCTGCCCCCCGAACGGGCGAGCGGCCGCAGTCCGGGGTCAAATCCTGCGTTCTGGTGCCTCGTTAGTCCGACTTTAGATTCGAAGTCCGACTAACGTGCATCCTGGAGGCAGCAACTCGGACTAACGACGCACGAGAGGTCAGATTGAACGGCGTAAAGTCGGACTAACGACCAAGAATCTGCCGTTGAATCTCTGCAGCTGGCAGACGATCCAGCGGTTCAAAATCCACGGCCAACACAGCATTCTGGGGGGGTTGACAGTTGCAGAAGGCGGCTTGAAGCTGGGGGTTACAGCAAAGGCGACCAGCAGGCTCCGAATTGGCTGCTGCGTCCGTTCCGTTCCGCTCAGTCGGCGAGCAACAAACGGTATTGCATGCTACCTCAAGAGTCTTGAAGTTGGGACTCGTCTCTCTTTTGAAGAGGCTTTGCTCAGAAGTTCAAGGCAAGCTTTCGAATACTGAGCTAGAGGGCTTGGCACCTGCTCTGACAGGTACCAACCGCACCATGGCGTCTGGCCCGGGTGGAGCTGCTGCAGGAGCCTCCGTCAGCACTGCAAGTTATGATCCAAGAAAAGAGGATGAAGTCTGTGCAGGGGATCTAGTAAAATGGTGTCACAGCCAGGTGGCACCACCTCCAGACTGGAAGGACAAGAAATCACTCCCCCCTTGGGTGATCCCTAAAATAGATCCAAAGAAAGGGCCCCTCAAAAGATCAGGCTCCTGACCCTAGGTAGTGGCCCAGCATGAAGCGAGAGTATCCAAATGCTGTGCAGGCTAGCAGGGGCCAAGATAGTTTGCACCCAAATCACTTCCAATGATCTGGCTGGCAAAGTAGTGTACTTCGTTCATTGGCAATTTTTCTTTGGGGAGCTGGTCCCCTTCATCTACTGCCCCAAGTGTGGGAAGATTGATAAAGTCTGTTCTGACAGCTGGACCCATGAGAAGATGAGGAGAGTTTGCAGTGCGAACGCGCCTGCTTTTCTCTACAGCAAGGTCTTCAGGTGTGGAGAGGGCAAGAAGCCGGGAGAGGGTTGCCCAGGTAACTTTCCATTCTCTTGTTAACACACAAATGGCAACCTTATCAGGATGGTTGCTCCACTGTAGGCATGCTGCACAGGGTTTGCATCTTGCGCAGCAGATCTGTGAATGCGTTGGATCACTTTGAACGCTGGGGTTGTCAACGTTGAAGACTTCAAAATTGCCTAATCTGTTGATGATCAATTGTTTCTGCACGTTACCTTCTTGGTGGCAGCAGATTTGCAACATTGCCAGGCCATCAGGGCCGAAGTTCTTGCAGCTTGAAGAGCATAAAGAGCTATCATATTGATCAGGCAATAAGCATATTGCAGTAGGCTTGCCATTTAAACTACAGTGCTGTGGTTGTTTGGTTCAGATAACTCAAACCATTCAGAGAAGCTTGTACAACTGCATGATTGTACAATGTGATCATTGTTTCCGGCCTTGCCTCAGAGCATCAAAGCTACACTCATTTGACATAGCTCGGTCCTTCCATGTGTCATGCAGGCGTCATTCTAGCTTCTCTGAACTCACGTATGGAGTTCATTAGTCGCCACCTTGCTGCGGTGGATGGCATCTACTGGCGGGGCGATCACACCTTTCAGGCGGCCTCCCGTATCCGCTCTGCTGATGGACGGAAGGACTTTGCCGCTGTTTACTCCATAATGAATGAGTGGTCACAGATCGTTGGACAGTGGGCTGTGGGTGACACGTCGTTCGACCAGTACGCATGTGGCCTCTCAGATGTTCTGAAGCGCTACGACGAGCTCGGTTTCCAGGTAAGGCTTCATCATATCCCTGTGTTTCTCTGTATACATTGCATCGTTGTATGGCCGCTGGAATCTTGACTGCTTTTGGTGAATTGTGACTCTAGCTTGTAACATCGCACATGCGCACTCGTTTTCTTAGCTCTCATATCTCAGACTATGTGCGCAATTTGCATACTAATGGCCGTGCACGTTTTCTCGAGACCTGCACCTGATACATTCTGATGTTTCCTGACATCCTGACATCTTGACATTTCTTTTCTGGTCAGCCGCCGGAGTTCATGTGGGTGGACAACTCACGCTGTGTGGCCAATCAGCTGCTCAAGGCCATTCCTAGCTTGTCCAAGGTCTTGGAGGATGCCACTCACGTTCTGCGTCGCATCTTCGAACTCATTCCTGACGCGCACACGAGCAAAGGTGAGGATTTTACCTTGCGAAACTGCTTTGTTACAGGTCTGTAAGAACTGGGCTGGAGTCTTCCTTTGCGACTTGCGTCATGTCTGCAAACAGTAGGACGAGATGTGACTCTTGACAGATTGTTTGTAAATACCGAGTGCCGCGTCAGAGGTTTTAGCGCACCATGGCTGCAGTTCCAAAGGGCAATCCAACTTTGTTGTTGCGCCGAGATCTATTGAAGCTTATCTTAGGGATTTTTCGGTGACCGACTTTGTTTTGCTTTGCAGCCGACTTTTGCCGAGACTATGCGGCAGCGATGTTCAAGCTCCATCAACGAGACAAGCAGGCGCTGCGAGCTTTCCTTCTTGCGGGGGGGCAGGAAGACGCAAGCTTACCCGGGCAGAGGTCGATGCGAAACCTCAGAGCTACTGGCGCGCACGTTGCCGGCACATCATCCCCCAGCCGGAGGAGCTGGTGGCAGGGGTAGAACCGGTGGTGGCCAAGTACCTCCCGTCAATTTGTGGCATCAACCAGGACCCACTCATCATGGAGGAGGTCCGGGCTGCTCATGAGCGGCAAGTACAGCTCATGCAGGAGGGTTGTTTGAGCGGTGAGTAAGCCTTACTTTGTTGACATTTTGTTTACCAAGTGCTTTGTCGAAATCGTGCCTAAAAAGTGCCGGGTGGGAACTACAAATGAAGTGCTTCCTGAGCTTCTTACAGTCCAGGGTATAACTGCAATGTTTTGATGTTCTTCTATATTGATGGCGGCAGGAAGCTAGCTGGTATGAATTGCTCCCTTAGCTTCTTCTTGTCCACTTTGAAGCAACTTGAAGCGTGCTTATCAGTGACGTCCTGAGTTTATGACAACAACGTGTCCTCAAAGGGTTGGACAAAAATCTCGGAAACAGTCACACTCTTCTAAGTTGGACCTGGTCGTTGAGCATGTGAAGTTGTTTGCTTGATGCAGATCCGCTCCGTGTTGACGCGATGTACATCCTGGTCAGCGCCCCCGATGCGATGCCGCCGTACATCGGAATTCGTGGTTGCTCTTCTCTTGAGGGGTACCACCGCCACCTAAACGCGTTGTTGGGGGGAGGCAACTATTCCCCCGAGCTGGCTGGGGCCCTCATCGCTCTATTTAACTACCGGTAGAACTACGAGTGCGCCGTGAGCAGCAAGGGTGCAAAAGACTGGGGGATGTTCGACCACTGGCTTCTAGAGGAGATGCAAGCAACTTGCGCTGCCATGGGTTGGCCTAACCCTTGCCCCGAGTGGCGGCCAGCCCCTCCCACTCAAGAGCGGTTTGGGGTCCATGCGGCCTCCGTGGAGATGCAGACAGCGGTGTCTCGAGAAGGGGGAGATCCGGAACCCGAGGTTTTGGATCAAGAAGCCGCCATTGTGGAGTCCATGCTGGAGGAGCAGTGGCTCAAGAGCATGCATGCCGCTGGTAAGCACTTGAAACTTCGTATGTTGCTTAACAGTACAACTTGATCAAGAGCGCTGCTCAGGTCACACACATGTTCGTGCAAAATAGGAAAGCCGCAAGTTGCTCAGGTGTCCTCAAACTTGTACATGTCTGCGCACGCTCGCATTTCCATGTCCTATTTTAGTCCTTGCGTACTGTTTGCAGCTGCCCATGTTCACTACTTACAACGACTTCTTCTAGTACAAGATGCGCACATGTGGTTTGCTTCCAACTTGAATTTCCCATGTTGATCCTGCTCGAGGTTATTGCTTTATTCTTCCTACCTGACTTTGAGCCCATGATCGCTGCAGGCACGCTTCCTGTTCAGCAAGCACCTGCGTGCGCTGCAGCCTCCCCCCCGCAACCAGCGCTGCAGCCAGCGCACAAGACGGCAGCCCTCCCCTCGCAACCAGTGCCAACATCCCCCCCGCCGCAACCAGCGCTGCAGCCAGCGCGCGCTTTGGCAGCCCTCCCCTCGCAACCAGCGCCGACACCTGATTCAGCTATTGACCGGTTCACTTTCGTGCAGCGTTGAAATGAAAGCGGACGCCTAAAGACAACACCTCCGGAGGCCTTCACGGAGAAAGCCGTCCTCTCCGTAAGTTTTTCGGAACAGAACATCCTGCCCGTCCAATACGTTCATCCATGGGTTTTTAATGTGAAGGCCGTCGTTTTTGAGACTAAGGGCTGATTGCGAGAAAGAATCTTCTCACATCACAATCCTGCATCGCACGTCACAATCTTGCATCGCAGCAAAAACCAGATCCTAAAGTGCGTACCATTTTGCAGGCCTTCCACTGGTGCCACTCCTTGAGATCCTGACACGTTCTTCTTTTGTACGTAGCTCAAGGACCAACCCTCTTCTGTGGGGGCATCGATCCACAAGCTCAAGGTCACCCGTTGCAGCGGGACGGTTCGCAGCTAGGCAAGACTTAGCCTTGACCCCTAGGTACATGCATTTGGCTGCTTTGGCTGGTGAAGTCGTGCAAAGTTGTCCAAGGTTCACTCGAGCAGTCAACAACAAGTTTTGGCGTGCATCTCAAACGACTGGACTGGACCATGTTAGTAATGACGTCAGCCCGTTCAAATACGTTTTGTTCTCTCCTAGAGGAAGTGCGTGGCAAGCTGATATCATTTGTTTGGTTTGAGATTGCCGTATTGTGCAAGCCTGGAGAGTCTACTTTTGAGTATCGACCGTCCGAGTTGAGATACAAACTTTGTAGCGAACCCAAGGTCCGCTTTGCCAATATAAACGTCGGCATCTAACTTCGCTTCTTGGAGACCGTGCAGGTGTCGGCAAACCTGAAGGGCCGCTTGGAGATATGGGCCCGCCGGTGGAGCCTCGACAAGAGGTGAAACGACACGGACGGCTCCTTTTCATCAAGAAGCGTGGAGTGCGGCGACCCGCGCTTCGAGAATTGTTTCGTCCTGTATCGACCCCAGCCGAAGTCCGCCTTTTCTCTGAGTTGTATACTAGACACTCCAGCAAGTCTTCCACCAACTGGGCCAACATGTGTCAGGAGTGGAATCAGAGGGCCGCTCTTACCATTTCGCATGTCTCGGGGGCAGATAATGCGATCCATCAGAAGAATATCGTGCTCTTGAAGAAGTACGAGAAGGAACTCGTTACTGGGATCATGCGAAAAGACTCACTCAACTCGCTCCACGCTTACCACTCGTTTTCTATGCAGCCTACTTCCAACTACTCACCTTTGCCGACCATCAATCCAAACCATCTCTTTCACGTCCAGTCGCCCCACATCGCGGGTCATGGCCTTGGGCCATTCACACACATGCCGCACCCAACATATCAGAGTCCGTTCACACAGCCCAATCAACAGCACAATCCCGAGCAGCTTGGGAGCCATTTGTCGCGCCACTCACTTCCCCCACTGCGACCATCTAAGAATCGAAGGGGTGGTGTAGGTGTAAAAAAGCGTTGTAGGAGAGGGTGCGGGCTCCTCGTTAGAGATTGTAGGTGTCCAAGAGAGTCGGTGCCGGCTACGGCCAGTGCAACAAAGACAGACTAGTTAGCTATAGATTTTGAATTGAACCTCTCGTTCTTAGACTTAGGGCACAATTAAGGTAAGCAGCATGTTGTTTTTGATTTATTTAAGTTGAGTCTTGATAGACGGCATCTAGCGTGATTGTAGAACAGGTGAATGCACGTATTAAATGACTAGACTTGATGGTGCAGAGTGTTGTTGCAATCCACAAAATCCGCTTCAAGGTTAATTCGTCTCTTCTGCTCAAATCGAGCTCTAATCAGGGCCATGAATTACACCGCTACAACCGATTAAAGGATTAAGCATGACAAAGAGACTAACAACTATTGTTTCTCACTATGAACTTCGAATGTAAAGGCGAGATTGCATTGCACGCCTTAAGCGAGATGTACATTAAACGGATTCAAGTGCATGGTGTAGTGTCATGCCAGCTTGTTGATAGTATGGCGGACAGTATGGCTCCGAGCCCTAGCTAGAGCAAGCACCATTCTGCTTGTATAAATTAGGGTTGAAGGAAAAAACCCTATTGGCAGTTCTGTTGTGGAGGCTCGTTGAGGGGGGCCTTCGGCCCCCCTCGCCCCGGGGCTTCGCCCCGTGGATCCCCACGGGGCCGCCTCCGGCGACCCCGACCCCCCGTTTTCGCACAAAAAACGCCCCGACCTGTACAATATTTTTTATGCAATTGGCCGGTTCGGGCAGGAGGCCTGCTTTCTCGGCCGGGGGGACACGTGGCGCGCGGAGATTGGCGGCTTTTATGCCAACAATCAGTTGGTTAGTTGGGGTTTGCATGAAGCATTTTATATGTCTCTGGCCCCTATGCCTGAATGCGGCTTTTGAGGAGACGTGTTGAGCCGTCGATGTGATGTCTCAGAAGCATTCGGTCCATACGTGGTTGCTGCACATCAGCATGGGGGAAAAGGCGCAGCTATGTGCTCATTCACCTCAGGACAGAAGGCTGAGCACACACTCTTCGACGTGTATAATTTATGAGTAGGTAGTGTGATCCGTACGCACGTTCCAATCATTTACTTATTCATGGCTTCTCTTGGCGTCTTCCCAACAGCGCCTCAAAAGCTCAACTGTTGTCTTTGAACCTGATGGTTTGACCTTAGTTGCAACAGGCATAAAAGTGCTTGTAATCCGTGCGATAGCGAGGGTGGTCTACAAATTAATAAAAACCGTATATCGCAGATGTCGGGTGGTCTACAAAATTAGAATCCCCGGGCGGTTGTCACAGGGAAGTACCGGGCACTATAAAAACCTAGGATAGAGTGACCGCCACACACCCTAATGTCGCTAGGAAGTGCCCGGTTGTCACTCGGTTGCCCGCGAGACCCTAATGTCACAGGGAGGGCCCGGTTGCTCCCCGGGCGGTACGCGAGACCCTAATGCTAGTGGACTTGCAGTGCTGGTTGAACCCGGGGCAAGACGTCGAACCACCACCCCACCCCCTCCAATAAGGGGCGCCGCCCTTATGTACTGCAATTGAGACAGTCGCGGCGAGCAACTTTGTGGGTCGACACGGTCGCGTTGCGCACGGTCGATATCGGACCGTGCGTTGCCGATCGTACGGTGCGCGATGCAACGGCGGTCCAACCCTCTTGTCAAATGTGCCATTTCGCACGGTCTTGACAATTTTGTCGGGAGCATCGACATCTGCGATATATGGTTTTAATTAATTTGTCCGGCGTCGATCATCGCATGGAAATAAGCCACTTTTCTTACTCAGTTGCAAGGCAGCACCAGAGGCGCTTCTTTTTCAGCTGTGACCGAGGTGGTTTCGCGTTTCCCAAGTGTTGCCCAGAGCTAACACATTTGAAAGCAAAGTAGGCTTGTTTTCACCAGCTTGTAGATCTGCTCATTCCAAGGTTCTTGGGTCCAGCCATTGTCCCCGAACGAACACAGGGAGCTGTCATCGTAAGCGTCTGGTCACTTGTTGAAACACCGCAAACATCCATCGCTCTTGGTAGATCTGCTCATTGGAGGGGTACCCCGGGTTCAAGAACCAGACCCTTGACCCGCTGCAGCTGCAAAATGCAGGCTGCAACCAGACTCTGCCAGAAGGCGGCGTTATGTCCCTTTGAAGCAAGGGAGAGATGTCCAAGGCGTCGGAGCACAGGCGTCCAAACCCCTAGCATTCGGTGTCAACTTCCTGGCAATGTCGCAAACCCCTCAAAAGACCCGTCCGGAGGCCTGCAACAGACTGAGCAGCAAAAGATCCCCCGAGGTTCCGCTTTGCGCGGTAAGCTCTCAATTCAGTTCAGTTTCAAGTGTGGCTGTACGCGTAATGTTAAAGGATTGGTCCTTGAATCAACATATTTTCAAAAACACCGATGAGCACAGCTACAGATCTACACTTTTCCAAACACAGTTTGTCTGTACACTCAATCAGCCTGTTCAACGTTGGTCCAGCATTGTCATACGTGATTGAATCTTTCTACAGAGCAGTGATAGCGCGTATCTTGTCATCAATGCTGATGCTGTTTTCATCCTGCAAATTTTTGCGATCGGCAGGTCAGCTTCCAAGAATCTATAACTTATAAGGCAGACCAGTCAATTTTTTTCTGGGCACTTTCATTTGTCATTCTTCCAAAGCAGATAGGTGACTTCTTAGCTGCATTATAGACACTCTTTTGAATAACAGTTGGTTTTTCCTCTCGCTTTGAAACCCTTGAATAGAGACTTTTGGTGTTTTCAGCACTTTCCTGAGCCTCTGCTGGTCTTGTTGCAAGCCTTGCTGCAAGTGAAGTAAGCAAACTCAGACATATAAATTTGTAATATTAGCAACAATTTCAGTGGATTCAAAGCCTCCCACAGATTATGGTAAATTCTTTGAGATCTGGTGAATGGGGCCCTGGCCAGTATGCATAATGCATCTCGTCAGGATCTCAACCTCCTGTTCTTCTACTGCTTTGCAATAAGCGTTGTCTTTTGGATTGTCAGCCTTTTTTGCTTCCCTTGTCTTTCCCTGCATTATTAATTTGCAGTTTTTGGTTTTGTAGCCAAGAATCATAGAAGCGGCCAGTCTGACACGTCTGCCCTAAGCAAGGAGGTGTAACTCGCACCAGCTCGTGGTGTCACTCGCACCAGGGGGTGCGGACTGCAAAGATTGACAACAAGTCTCTTTCGCATCACTTTCAGAAATGATTCGCTAGCGATCATTATTGAAGAGACAGCATTCACGAACAAGGATCTCATGCAAAAGATCTGTCAACCAGAGGCACATGGTGCAACAGGGATCCCCCTCAATCAGCAATGATGGTCAGCTAACTAGCCGATATCACAGAGAGGAATACTGCTTGCTGGTCAAGCTACTCAGCTTCTGTTCACCTTCCAAAACCTCCCTGATCGTGAGAATGGAGAGGACCTTGACCTCAACGCGTTCAGCACTGCTTATTAACCCCGACGCGAGATATTTGAACTTGACATCACACCCCAACTTGAACCGCGGCTTCTGTCAGCGCTGACCTCACTCCGCCTCTTAATGCAGCAAGCCCCCTCGCTGAGGCTCTCCCAGTCCCAAAGGAACTAGAGGAGGCTGCAGTGAAAAAGCCAAACGGCGTGGCCAAAGGATCTGTCGATGGCTCCAAGCCTGGGAAGACCATCCTGGAACCCTGCTACACTATCAACCAGTCCACCAACATTCTGTGGCACGAAACAATGACTAGCCGGCCGGATCGTGAGGAGCTCCTGGGGCAGAAGGGGTGCGTGCTCTGGATGACGGGCCTGAGCGGTTCAGGTGAGTCAGCGTTCACATCTTTGCTGAGGTCACGTCTTCGCCGGGTTGGCGATTCTCCGGAGTATCTGACTCGACTGGTTGTGCACACAAGTTTTCTGGATCATCTTTAGTCTCTCAGGCAGAGACTGAGGCTGGGCAAAACTTGAGACTGAGTGGCGACCACAGGTAAGGCAAAACTTGAGAATGCTCTAAAAATCTGGCATCAGGCACTTCAAGAGATCAAGACCCTTATGTTTTGGGCCAGAGACTTAAGCGAGCGAGTCGAAGAGTCGGAAGAATCTACAATAATCAGACGGCTTCACCAGAAAATTTGACAGTTGTGATGTGACTGGCTGTCTAAAGAGGGAAGATAAGAATAAGCCAGTTTGTATGAGCATAAGGAGATGAGAATCACTAGAGAACAGATCCAAAGGTAAGAACGCGGATTGCCTGCCCTCGATGTCCCTTCTGGTTCTGTGTTCCTGGTCGGTTGCTCTCAACTCAGAAGCTGTACCTTTGAGCGGTTCGGACTGAATGTGTCCACCAGAAACGTGGTAACATCCAAGTCCCCCATAATTTGCATTTCCAAGTATTACCTGGAATTTCATGCCCTTCAGCTACAAAGTACTGTCCTGCGGTTGACTGAATTCTTTCCGGATCTGATTGGAGATCCTACTTCCCCTTTTGTGTGAGCTTGGACGCTTGATACCTGTGTTGTGTACAGCATCTGCTGGTTGAGAGTTTCGTTTGTTGGCTCACAACCTCTAGCCTCTTCTGATACTAATACGTTGCTAATAATTGCCGCATTGAGATCCAATGGTCTGTTTTTTCTGAGCAAGTGAGTTCGAACACCCCTTCATCTGCAAGCCTGTGTCAAAGCACGAGCTCAACATTTATAAAGTCCAGTTCATCCGAGCGCAGATAACCCCCTTGTAAACGCTTCTTCCTCATTTGGATCCAAAGAAAGCACCAACTGCATCTGCGGAAACCTCTTATTATAAGTGAACGACCTCAGAGGACTAGCATCTCATCATCTGAGAGTAATCAACCCTAATGTAAGCCAGTTGAAAATACTGTAGATAAGTGGTACAGCCTTCAGATCAAACCCTGGTATCACTTTTTGTTTTGCTCTTTCAGTCCATGTGTCCAACAAGAGAGTAACTCTACCGTGTGATGACCCCTGGGCTAACACCATCTGCACATCTGTAGTCAACCACCGGGTTAACTTCGAGTTAACATCTTGATTAAACCTGTTTCAGGCAAGTCCACTCTGGCCTACACGCTGGACCACGCCCTCAACAAGATGGGCCGGCTGAGCTACGTTCTGGACGGCGACAACATTCGCCACGGCCTGTGCAACAACCTGTCCTTCTGCTCTGAGGACCGTACGGAGAACAACCGGAGAGTTGGTGAGTTCAGCCATGATCAAACTAGGGGTTTAACTAGTGTGCTACTATTGTTTTCTTCTTCCTCAGGTTTGTCGAGTAGGTTCCAACCTTTGGGGTGTCTGGCAGAGAACTTGGATCTGAGAGCAGGCAGCAATGGTTCTGTGAACCAGTCTGAGGCTTGCTTAGAGTGTTCCTCAAGCTTAAGGCATCGCAGCCAGGAGCTTCGGAATTGGACCCCTAATTGATGTAGGACGTGTCCGTTCCCAGGCTTGGGCCGAATGCTCCAGATTATTTGAGGAGCAGTGTCAGACATCTTAGCACATCGGAAACAAGCGCGATCTCCACGACGGAGAAGGAAAGCTATCAGATGAGCCTTGGGAAACGGAGCCAGAAAAACCCGAGCGCGCCTGTTCCTTCCCTTGCGCAGCCGAGGTTGCCAAGTTGTTTGCGGACTGCGGCGTGATCACCATCGTGAGCTTCATCTCCCCGTACATCAAGGACCGCGAGAAGTGCCGGAGCCTTCTGGGGCCCGGCGAGTTCATCGAGGTAAGAGTCCGCGACGACCGAAAAGCTGCAAAAAGCATTTCAGACTGTTTCCGAGCTTTGAGCCAATGAAATGATCCAGTAGATTCACGTGGTCACAAACGTACATACCAAAGCAGTAGTTTGGCCTGAAGGGGTACGTAGCTTCTACTTGGCGGCACTAAAAAGGCAACACTGGAGAACAAGTTGGTTTTTGGTCAAACGTGCACCCTAAGACTGTTCGAAGATGACTGACTCGTTTCAAGTCATGATGGACGCAAATTTCGAAGGGTACTGAAAAAATGGTTGTTGACTCCCACCTTTTGGCCTCAGCTTGTTTCATTCAGAGTCGAGAATGTCGATTTCTGCATGTTACAGGCGAAGCTTCGGTGTCTCATATGAAGAGAACCCGGGTTCCGCCAGACGTAGCATCAGAATGTCTAGCATGTTCTTCCAACCGACCGACCCACCTCAACGAGAGAAGGACTAGGAACCCGCTTTTACATATTCAAGCCGCCTAAGCGGGAATTGTTTCCCTGGAACGGATGGAGGAGAAACAGAGACTCCATTGCTGTCTCAGCGCCTCTGCCCACATCTCCCAACAATGTCGGACGATTGACATTTTGAGTGTAAAACCTTATATGATTTGAGGAGTTGCAATCCTAAGTTTTGTGGAAGTTCGGTTCTCCTGTCCAGTTGTTTTTCCGGTTTCTAGGTTTCTGAGTTTGTTACTTCGGGGTTCAGCTTTCTCGAAATCTGGGGCTTAACTGCAAGGGAGGGCCGATTGCTTGAATTGTGGCCAGTAATTCCGTAAAAGCGTTGTTTTGACGGACAACCGCTCTGAGAGTCGGGTCAAATCACCCAAAGGCTGGGGGTATCCAAAAGTAGGACACAAAAGCTGTGATTAGCCTTCTGTTTCAGGACCCCTCGGTTCTGTCTCTTGCTGTACTATGTAGCGTTGCTGTACTAGATCAGGAAGTACCTTGTCCAATGACTCTAGTGCTGACTCGGAAAACGAGAGACCCTCGCTTTTGGGGTTCAGGTTACTTGCATCTGGGACTTGATTCCAAGGGAGGCCATTAATCCCGTACAAAGCGTTGTTTTGACGGACACCCGCTTTGAAACTCTGGTCAACTTACTTCTCAAAGGGTGGGGGGTTCCAAAAGTACGACACAAAGCCGTGGTTAGCCGTCTGGTTTTAGGACCCATCGGTTTTGTCTCTTGTCGTTATGTAGCGTTGCCTGTACTAGATCAGGAAGTACCTTGTTCAATGACTCTAGTGCTGACTTTCAGAACGAGAGACCCTGGAAGGAGAGGCTCTGGAATCTCATGGAGACAGTTGTTTGATAGCTATTACGGCGATTGATAGTGGCAGCACGGAAGAAAAAGCTCTTTGCGCCCCCAGTTCTTGCCAGTGCTGACCCAACAGGCAGACCCAGCAGCAGTTCTAAAAGGATTCGCACTTCACCTGAACGCTGCCGGGTGAGTAATTTACCGAGAATGCTGGAAGAACAGACTAACACATCTTCTCGCCCCGCCCCAGGTTTACAAACGACCAGCAGCTACAAGGACTCTTAACCACTCACGGCCAGCGAAATATGAAGCTTCAGACAAAAAAAAGACTTTTTCTGCTGTTTCATTGCCAGGTCTACCTGAAGACCAGCATTGAAGTGTGCGAGGGCCGCGATCCGAAGGGCCTGTACAAGAAGGCCCGGGCCGGGATCATCAAGGGTTTCACCGGCATCGACGATCCGTACGAAGAGCCGCTCAATCCCGAGGTAAGCGGCATGGTCCATTCAGATTTCACAAGCCTCAGGAATGACAACCTCCCAATTAGCACGGTGATCCTTAACCCAAACCCAAAGGAATACCTGCTCTGCCCTGTAGCCCACCTAACGATTCGGATATCACAAGCCTCAGGAATGATAACCTCCCGGGTAGCACAGAAAACCTAAATCCAAACCCAAAGGGTTACCTGCTATGCACCCGTAGCCAGCCTAGTCCCTCATGAGATTCCCACCGGTCCCAGACTACCAACTTCCAGTTCCTACTGTCTTATCATCCCTGAAATGACCTTTCGTGTATGCGCTAGCCGGTCGTTTTAGCCCCCTCTTGAAGAGCCCCTTCTTGACAAGTGTCCTTGTCGAATACTCAAGAGTGTTAGCGATTTGATGAATCTGAATCCAGAAGGTGGTTGTTCGATACCCTTTCCATGAAAGATTCAGGATTCGCTTCAAGGTCGTTCGTATAGTGCGGATGAGGTTTGGAAGCCGGACGCAACTTTTGGGTGACCGGCACGTTTTGTTCGGCAAGTGACGGTAAGCAGTCTGAAAGATGAACGGCGATCAGCAGATTTTTCCTTTCAGGCACAGCGAAGGTAATTCAGTCACGTCACTTTTCGCCAGCAAAGGCTAGTTCAAACGGCCACGGACACAACCTTCGCCTCAGCGTTTATTCGCAAGTTCAACTCCTAGCCTGAGCAAATTCTCTCCTTTTCCGGCAAGCATCTGGCGAAGCCCTCCCGCAACTCTTTCCTCGAAACCTTTTGCCGTAAGGTCTCTCGAGTCTTCCATCCCTCAAACGCCGGACTCTCCATGAGCTTTGTCATTCAATCGATCGAGCGCTCAACCGGAGTCTGACAGGGGTTCAGCAGTGCAGGGCTCGTAACAGTGTCTACTCCCTGTTCTAACCTCGTGTCGCAAACCGCCCTACCCAATCAAGACTCTTAGATCCCACTTTTATCATTTAAGAGAGTCCCGCCGTTTATCGGAGGGTCGAGGACGCATGTCGGAGTTGGTAGCCAATCGAAAAGTTTTGCATCCGCACCGCAGGTCCTGCTCAACGCGTCCGCTATGACGCCTGAGGAGATGGCAAGTCATCTGCTGGCTTACTTGGAGAACAAGGGCATGCTCCAACCCTACTGCAAGTAAATTGCTTGTGCCTGGGAGCCTCATTGACCACGTCTTTCATGTCATATTGCTCACTTGAAACCGGCACTGCATTGGAGTGCAATCATTCTTGGTGATGGTCTGGATTTGTCATGAGGCCAGACTGTTGATCTAGTGTGGTAGGTATTGAATTAGGTGTACATGGTCTGCGTACAGTACAGTTCTATCGAGTCAATCGTTCTCACGTACCTAAATTGGATGGAATCAGTAGACTAGGTCCGCTGTACAGCACACTGGAGCAATGTTGTTTTTCGTCATCCAAGCTTTGCAGTGTTGCCTAAGCTTGGCGCTACGGTAGGGTCAAGCAGGTTCCTAAAGTATTCAAGCGTTAAAGCTGGAACCGCTCAGCACGAAGCACTCATAGGTGTTCAAAAACAAACCAGAAAGTGACAAGTACGCATACTTGTGATAGAATGTAGCCGTTCATTGGACTCAATCTGCCATTGTCAGCAATATGAACTAGTCCGGCTACACTCACCAAAAAGACTTGACTTCCTATTCCAATTGATTCGATGATTGAAGTCGCAATGATATTATGTGTATGCAACAATGATGCCGCCAAGGCCGACTGAGCCACTGCTGGAACATGCTATTGTGCAAGCCACTCAGACCATGACATGGACTCAATAAGCACATGCCAAGGCCATGCAACTATGATTTAATTTGACGGTACTATAGTATGGGTAGTTGCACTTGGATAGGCGCCGGGGCATGCAGTCGGACCGCCGTGCGCCGTAAGTTTAGACTTTCTGCACGTGAAATTGTATTAAATGACGTTGAATGATGTTACGCAAGTTGGGGCAGCTTCTCGAGAATAAAACATGGTTTGGAACTGTCCAGAGCTGTATCGTGAAAACGTCTACCGATTTGCGAGCTAGCTCGACGATCCGGTTGGCTGCACCGGATTGGCCAGGCGCTTCGACATGGTAACGTACGGAGACAGACGGAATTAGCGGGCGCCGGGCCATCAATCAATCAATCACTGTCACTCACTCAATCAATCAATCAATCAATCAATCAATCAATCTCAGTCTATTTTAAAATCCCGTAGGAGCCATGGATGGCTTCTGAGACAAGGTCAGAATGTAATTTCGAGTCCTAAACGCCTCTCTAACAAAGCTAGCAAGGCCATGTGCTGATTCTCTTCACCGAATTTTGACCTATAACATGAATAAAATGACGCAGACAAAATGCGGACTGGTCCGACGACTGGCCAACAAGCAAATCCAAGTAATCCATATTGTAACGATCTGTACGTAGGAACCTATAAGCTGGGCACTCGAAAACGAAATGGTCCTCGTCTTCTACTCTATTACTCAGCTATTCAAACGACACAATGAATGTATAGTCTATGCCCCGTCTATGCGAATGGGAGGAGTGGGAGTCACGCGCGAACGCGCTATACGCCCCAACGCCCTCCCAACGGCCTGTCACTCCAGCAAGGTCGTGTGACCGTGTACGAAATCGTAGTAGGCATGTAGGCAACGGTACCTAAGGCCTCTGTAAAACACTGGGTCAGTGGGTCATGTACGGAGCAGAAGTCCCGCAGACTACCCGGCGACTCTCTCTCAATCTATCGTAAGTCTGTGAGTCTGTCTGACAGACCCACGACTGACCCCATTGAATCTCAGTGTGCGAGCCCGTCATCGCGATGCCATCATGATGATATCCGATATTCCGCGATGGAACATCTCACTCGCCTAAGCGCAGCAGGTTTGCAGTTGGATAGCCAAGACCACCTACAAACTTAAGCTGAGCAACCTAGGTACAGTAGAACAGTACAACAGTACAACAGTAGCCCTTGCTGGCGGCCGCGCGAGATTGTGTGCGGCGGCCATTACCGTCGGACCGTCGGCGTGCCGCGGCCCGCGGCCCGGGGCGTAGCGGGGGCGTAGCGCGCGCGGCCGGCCGCGGGCCGGGCGGCCGCCGCTTGGCATGTTGGCAGCCTGTGCCGCGGCGGCCAGCCTGTGACCCGACTGCATGGCGCCCGCATATGGCGGTGACACTGCAGTCCGAACGGTGACGGTCGGTGCCATGGCTGAGCGGCACTTAATTGCACGTACCGTCAGCTAGGGCCGGATGATCGAGTCGTGACGCTTTAAACTCGCTTTAGACCCCCATCGCGGGTATAAGGGTATAATAGGCCTTGGAATACTAGAATACAGAATACAGGGCTTTTCCTAGCATACTACACAACATGTGGCAAACAACGCCAAAATACTTGACTTCGAAGTAAAAAGACATCCAGAAGCATGCTTCGAACGAAAGAAGATTGTAAAATAACTTACAGGACAAGCGCACTCCTTATGTACCTTGCAAAATGTCAAAAGTCACATTTGCGTAACGGAATACAGAATGCTTGAGCACCCCGGAATACGGAATACCGCCTTTTTGAAACCTTGAAATACAGAATATTCAGGCGGTTCTCTGCAGAATCTACGATTGGGCTTATATGATTCCTCCACCGTCGATGAAATAAGCCGAATCGTACAGTGCAGCACCACCGGCTTTGCAAAATGGTGGACAGGATCGGAGCTTGAACAGAGCGCATGGGGTCCGACATGATGCGCTGCAATGGGTATGCAGGCAGTGCATGCCCCAACTATTTTCCACTTTCTGCCAACATTAAACACGAATAGGTGACTCGCTAAAAGTTTTACGGACTGATTTGAGCATTTCTTTGTCATGACCCAGGGCTTCAAAGTCTCCGAAGAGAACTTTCCTCATGCATTTCGAGGAGCTCATGTGCTCTCAATGTAAGCTCAATACCTACATACAACTCATGAAAGTCGTAGTAATCAATGCTAATGAGAAACCAAGTGTGTATGAAGCATATCTACAGCTCAATGCCTTTCCGAAAGCCCCTCATTGGTCTTCATGCACCCTAAAAGTGAAGAGAAGTGGCCCTGTACAGCTTGCTAAGCTTCCGGAGGTCGGCAGCTCGTTCTTCTGGAAGCAGTCAAAGTAGAGGCCGGAACAGTTTGATGCGGATCGGAACGAGACTCTGGCAGGTCGAGCAGCCCTTATCCGTTCGATCAATGCCTGCTCTACATTTTAGATCATCGTACGGCGACGACCATCGGAAAGATGTGTGACCAACACGAGTGTGTCTCCGGAATGTACCCGTGCTATTAGCGCAGCGGATACGTTAAAAAATAACAACTCCGGGGCCTTTTGGCGATGTTTCGGCGACAAAAGTAGTGAAACATATCCGCTGTGTACCGCCACTGACTGTCCCGGTGCGTTTCGGCAACATATCCGACATAGTAACGGTACCGGACACGCCCCGGAAACGTTTCTGCCAAATCCGCGGCCGCGCGGCGCGACACTGAAACCTCTGAGTCCGACGTCGGACGCGCACGCGCGCCCGGCGGCGACGCGCCGCGCGCGGCTGGCGTTAGCTGTACCGTACCATATAGCTGCCGGCCGCGGCCCGCGCCGCGACCGTACGTATCATTAGTACGCGCGCACTATATAAGTCGCGGTGGCCGAGCCCCCGGTCGCCCGCGGGCCGGGGCCGCGCGGCCGCCCGTCGGTCGACAGCGGCCGCGCCGCGTCCAGCGCGCCGGCGCGCAATTCCGCCCTGACATGATCGTGGTCGCGCGCGCGCATGCAAGCATTGCCCCGCGCGCGCCGTGGCCATTGACAATGCACGTACGGCCGAGTACTAGAGCCTTGGCATAAAGCAGCCGGCAGGCCATTCAATGATTGCAACCAGGCCGTCAGGCTGCGGTCGCGCCCGGCCGGTGCCCCGCCGGGCGTGCGCGGGATGATGCACATTCGCTTATTGGCTTATCGTAGTTAGTATATGCTATCATTGTGTCGGAAGGCTTTGCACTATATGGCACTTAAGACTCACGGTTCATATGCATCAAGATGAGTTGTGCAGTGCATCAGCTGACGGTAAGTTAGGCCGCATGCGCCCAGTTCTCTGAGACTGGCACCTTGGCCCCAAGCTCATGTGTATGCAGCACGCCAGCCTTTTTGAATCGGCTGCATCAGCCTGACTACTTGTGACAAAGTTGCACTGCATGTCCGACATATATGTATCTTCTACGTCACCATGGCAGATACACTTGAAATCAAAGCATACAAGTATCAATCACATACTATGCGCCTAGCTCGAGTCCGCGCGGCCACACGTATTGGAAACACCACTGACAGATAGATATATATCTGCGAGTTTGTAACTGGGTATACGTATATGATATGCTGGTTCAAATTGACATACGTATGAGTACAATTAGTTGTAATCATGCGTCACTTGTTAGTCGCTTCTATGCGCCAAATATATGGCAACGTACTAGATGCATGTTAAAGACGCGGAACATGTGAAGATAGGCGCTTAACGACCGCAAACGGTCTCGTCATAGGTCCAGTCTGGATCTGATTCCGACAAATCAGTGCAATTAAGCTCCTATGAGTGTGCCATTATATCCACGAGCATCCGCGCACATCAAATTCACAAATGGAGGTGTGCACTCTATCATCTGCTATGAACTCGCATTTGAAAGGAATCTGATGCAGAGATTGATTTTCCGGTGGGTCACAAAGGCGTATTTTTCACTTGAACCTTTACATAATTTACAATGTTCCTATGTGGCTTGCTTCCTGTCTACCACTTATATCTATTTATGTAGAACGAACATGAACTTTCAATCTCCTCGTTGTAATTTGGAACAATATGTACGGCGCGCAGAATGTTCTCAATTGGGACTAACCTGTAGACAGGATTCCCCGCGGAGTCCGCATCCCAATCTAACATCTTGCATTTCGTCCCATCTTCGCCCTCGACTTCTTTGTAATACCGGACGAAAGCCAACTCGTGGAGCTCACCCGAGAGATCCGTGCAAGAAAGAAGCAAACGGAGCTGGCCATACCAATCCTCCGGGGGGGGCTTGCTCGTTCGCAGGAAGACTAGGATCATGCTACTCAGCTTGAATTGCAACGTCGCTAAACCAAGGTCTACCGATATACTTATGACTGGCACGTACGTACAGATCAAAATCTCCAAATCGGTCACCATCTCCCGCGGGAATGGCCAAGCCGGAGTGAACTTGTACCTTGATCGAAACAGACGAAAGTCTAAGTCATGAAGCAATTTCGGGAACAGGTATTGACCGCCTGTATAAAGTGGGCTCTTACAAGTGAGTTCGACGAACAGCAACTTGCAACCAGACTTTGAACACAGAGAAGACTAAATTACATGCTGAGCACTGCAGACACGTTCGAGCTGTCACCAACTGTCCAAATTTGAATATGCGGCAGTTGGAAGCATCCTGAACTCTCGTTTCGGAATAGTCATTTGAAAGGGAGCTAAGTTGCTTACCCGATCACCTTTCACGTTGAAAGGTCGATTACTGCCGTTCCGGCCCGATGTTGGCTCACCAAAGTGCAACTTAAGAGCATAATCCAGATGGCGAAGTTCTGGTTGGGCAGCAATCAGATCTGTGATTGTTTCGCGGCTTACGGAACTTAGTGGCAAACGCTGTAGTCGACCACCTCTCGTCCACTCAAGGTTGAGGGTGGTGGATCCAAATGTCAGAACGCAGGCAGAGTACTGAACAGCCTGAGCGTAGATAGACAGAAAACGTTGATTCTGTTGTTTAGAACCTTGTCGTGCCGCTAGGCGTCGCTGCCATGCAGCCTCGTACGACCGTAGCAATGCAAGCAAAACGGATTCTCTAAAGAACGCAACGACTGTATGTCACTAAGAGACAGACATGTAATTTTGTCTGATACCATGACGAAGAGGCCACCGTCTCTCCGGAACTCTATGTTATGGCGCTGATGGAGACAACTAACAGGGTGGACGCCATGAAAGCGCTGCTCCTAATTAGCTGTATTCAGACGACATACAAAGAGTTGCTGGCGCAACTCGGTCTGGTCTCTTGTTCTAGTGCAAAGATAAGTGTGACGGTTGGACAGGGTCACACGCTGCCTGTCTACTTCACATGTGCGGAAACCATGCGAAGCTTCTCAGCACGCCTTGGGATCACCTCGTGCAAGAGCGCCTCTCAGAAAAATTGCGTCTTCTTGCCTTCTTCCCAAAGACTGATTAGTTAGGACTCACGAAGAGGCTCCATATTTAGTCG
>DF237737.1:9445-34095 GCA_000708835.1 Klebsormidium nitens | reverse complement strand
AGATAGCAGATACGCCATACGCGCGCGGACAATATACTGGGACGAGTTCGATATGAAGAGTTCATAGACTCGAATCGTCACACCTGAAGCGGCTCCGACTAACGAAACTCCCTCCGCTTAACATGAGCGGATCTGGAGGCTCCGGCAGAGGATTCGGCTGGGGCGGCAAGAGAAGGGCCGACGATCGGGACAGAGATGATCGTGAGGACCGCGACCGTCAGGCCCCAGGAAATCGGGCAAGTCGTAGGTAAGAGATTCGGGGAGCGAAAGACAGAGAAAGCCCCACGAAGCCACGTTGGAGTAGAAGAGAAGTATAGGAGAGCAGCGAAATAGTTGGAAATAGAAACGTAACACTAAGAGTTCCGAACTGGACAAACATGATGGATCATCGGCGGCTGACTTCAAGGGATGAAAAGTGTCTGATCCCAACAAGTTCCTTGTAAGATGAAGTTGTTTCGACTGTGTTCCTGAATCCGATAAAATGTTTGTAGATCGGTCTCAGTGATTTGATCGAAGCCGATCTTGAAAGCAGGTCATTAGGTATGCTTTGAGTTTACTTTCAAAGATGGGATTCGAATGCTTTGATCAAATTATTGCATCTGCATCTCGGGCGTGTTCTGCTCTCCGGCCGGGAAAAATTGCCTGCCAACACGTATTCGGTCATATCTGGAGCTACAGGTGTCCAAATGCACTTCTGTAAAGTTCTAATTGTACAAAAAAGACGGGGCATAGCTAATGAACCGAAGCTGGTTCTCTTCGGGCCACCAGAAAAAGAGGTTTTGACCACTGTATGGCCTTCAAAGTTGGAACGTCCTGCTTTGGTGTAAATCCGCCCGTTAACCGGGTTAACTGCGCGGTTAGAGTGGGTTAAGGAAAATTACCGCGAGGTTAGGAGGAACACAAAATTTGTGAGTTCATAAATTCGGTCCACCTCGTTAAGCCAGAAGGTATACGACTGGCAGCGGAGAATTTTCTGAGAAAAATTCGTCAACTTAAATTTGGGTTAAGTCCGAACCAGGTTTTCCGAGCCCATCGGGCTGAATCCTTCTCCGCCCGCGTGGATTAGCGAAGCGACTTGCACATGCGGCTACGGGGCCCCTTATTCAGAATCGGGTTAGTCGGAACCCGCTTATTCCTATATAAGAACTGGCCGGCGAATGGTGCGTTTTTTCCTGGCTCCCCGAGACCGCCGCTGCGGCTCTATTCAAACTGAACTTCACAATGAATTCACCAGGGCCACGGAGCAAGGCGTCACAGCCACCGACCCGGCGCAAACCCCGCCACGTGGCTCGGAGGAAAACGCAGAAGCGGTCGCGCCACGAAGTGGCGAACTGCCGGCTCGAAACGGAGCGGCCCCGAAGGGCGAGAACAAAACGCTCCCCCAAAGCGAGCAGGGCGGAGCAAAAGTCGACAGCCCTGGAAAGAAATCTGAGGGGCCCCCAGACGCCTTCGAGCGTGACCAAAACGTGACGCAGGCAGAAAACCCGAGCGGGTTGCCCAAAGCGCCTCATAACGCCACGGAGCTGGCGGGTAGCGGGCCCGACAAAGAGCTCGAGGAGCTGCAGCCAGACACAGCCACAGATCCGCTTGCAGAAGGCGTGTCCGTGGCGCTCGACGCCTGCACACACGCTTTCTTTGCCGGGATCAAAGGTCAGGCAGGCCCCTATCCCAGATCTAGAGCAACTTCGGAAAGCTGTGCGAGAAGTCCTGCGCACAGCACCAGGCCCGGCGGGGGGATCAGAAATGTCCGCCGAAATGAAAGGGGAGTTGGAAACCTGGGTGAGGAACGTCGGAGACCACACGTCCGACCCGGAGAAGTTTGTGGCCGGCAGCTTTGGGCGGCACCTCCCGGCCTGGCAAGAGTTGCTGAAAGACTCCAAACGGGAGTCCTCGAAACGGGTCCTTAAGATGCTCGCTGCGGGAATAAAACCTCAGTTTGTGGGCACCGAAGAAGCGGAGCCCAAGAAACGCGAGCAAGTTAGGGCGATGCTCGCCCGCACCGTCAAACCCCTCGAAGTGGACGACTTGCTTCACGGACAAGTTCCCCATCAGGTCGAATTCCGGAACCACCAGTCCTTTTACGACAACGCCCCGTTCGCAGTGGGGGAAGCAGTCAAGATGGTCCAAAACGGTACCCTGCACGTGTACGGCCCGGGAGACGGCAAGCCTAAGGTGGTCAACCCACTCGGAGTGGTTAACCTCCCCAAGGGGCGGCTGGTGGTAAACGCCCGCTACGTCAACCTGTTTTCGAAGAAGCACGCTTTCAAGTACGAGACGCTGCGCGAGGTCCTCACGTTTCTGACGCAGGCCTCCTTCTTCACGACCTGGGACTTCAAGGCCGGGTACTACCACGTCCTGATTAACCCGGCCTACCGCAAGTACTTCGGGATCAAGATCGGAGAAGTCTACATGCACTACAACGCGATGTGCTTCGGGTGGTCGGCAGCTTGCTTCCTCTACACTCTCCTCACCCAGGAGCTGAGTAAGGAGATCCGATTGCGAGCGGTGCCCGTCTCGAGCTACCTCGACGACGGGCTCACAGGGGACATCGACTTCTACCGCTGTCTGTGGGCGACGATCTTCATCATCAAGCTTCTGACGCTGTGCGGAGCGGTCCTCAGCATCCCCAAGTGCAACCTCTGGCCGCAACAAGAGGGGCCTTGGCTGGGGTTTATCATCGAGACGGTAGCCCAGCGCTTCGCCGTAGCCCCTGCAAAGATGGAGAAGCTGCGGGCGGCGCTAAGGGGTTTGGCAGAGAGCGCTGACGTCACGCCCCGGGAGCTGGCCAAGGTGGCGGGGAAGGTGATTTCCGTCAGCCCGGCAGTGCTGCCGGCGTCCCTCTATAGCCGGCCGTTCTTCGCAGCAATCCAAGGGAAGCTGACGTGGGATGACGTCTTCTCAACGCCCCAGGCAGCGAAGCGGACAACGGAGTTGTTCTTGCAGCGGCTGCCGGAATGGAACGGCAGGCGCTGGTTCCCGCGCTGCATAACGGCGGAGGCTGGTTCGGACGCGTCGGAAACCGGCTTTGGAGGCACCATTCAGATCCCCGGGGGCGAGAAGCTCTCGGTTGTCGGGACCCTCTCGGAGGACGAGAGGAAAATGTCCAGCACGGCAAGGGAAACGGTGGCGTTCCTGCGGGTGCTGACGGAAGCACACGAGCGAGCGGGGGAGGTGCTGCGGGGAGCCGCGGTGCTGCTGAAGGGAGACAACCAAGGGGCGGTCAGGGCGGTGAACGCCATGAATAGCCGCGCCCCCGACGTCAACGCCGCGCTCAGACAGCTGTTTGAGCTGTGCGTGGGGGGGGACTTCGACGTAGTGGCCCAGTAGAAGCCGCGCCTAGAGATGCAGGAAGAAGATGACCTTAGCAAATTCCAGGACAGCTCCGACTGGGGGTTGAGTGCGGGGCAGGTACGCAGAATCAAGGGGGAATTCGGCGTGGAGCCAGCGCTGGACCTGTTTGCGTCGGACACGTGGCACCTGTCCGATCGGTTCTTCAGCCAGCACATCACTCCCGGCTGCATCGCAGCAGATGCGCTGCGGGTCGACTGGCGGGACGTGCTGGCACCCGGAGAGATAGCCTGGATTTTTCCACCAGTGAGACTCCTTAGCGAAGTCGTGACGGCAATCCAGCGCTTCGAAACCAGCTGCGTGGTCATAGTCCCAGAGGCGCCGGCAACCAACTGGTGGCTGGCGCTGAGCGGCATCAACAAGCGAGCATCAGTGAGGGGACCGGTGATCCTGCCACACAGCACGGACACATGCACGCCTAGTCATCGGGTCCCCAAAGGGACGGCCAATCCAGCGCTGTATAAGTTGCAGGCGTTCCTGATAACATGGTAGTTGACAAAGCAATTGCGGAGTAATGTGGCAGTGCATCAGATACATGAGCGCACAGGTAGCATAGTGAGAACACGGAGTAACATCTGACAATTAACATTCAATTGTAACTGTTCTCTAGCGCCGATGCCAGATTTCTTCTACATAGACCTTGAAGGCAGAGTAACTTTTCCAACGCCCTAACTCCATCAACTGCTTCACGTTATAGTTCAGGTTGACTGCCGCATGCTGCACTGCTGACCTACGGAAACTATGCAGGGTCTCCCCCTCAAACAACCCTGCCTGCTGCAGTCGTCGTTGAATTCGCTTCCGCAGGCAGGCGCTCGAAATTGGACCCGGCGAGAATCCGGTTCGTTGCCGATTTTGCGCCCTGAACAGGTAACCGTCCTCTGGACTCGGGTCGCCAAGGATCTCCAAACCCTTAATCAGTTGTGCAGCAGCTTCGACGAAGGTGAGCCTAACTCCCGTCCCAGCCTGGGCCAACGGACTACGCGCACTGGGTTCTTGTGAACAGTTTTGCTCCAACCAGGGTACGCTGCAGGAGCGGCTCCTCCTTCAATTTCTCGCGCGCTCAGCGCACCGCACTCCTTGCCCCGAGCTAACGATTCCCACAGGTACAACACGGCCGCCTGGTCCATCAGCAGCGTACAGAGCTCCAGAGCGTCCGTCTCCTGCTTCACGCGGTCGGCCATGTGCGCAAGCAGCGCATCCAACTTCACCTCGGTGAAAACCTTGGCGCGCTGGACCTTCACATCCTCGTCGTGCAGGCAACGCTCGTAGCCGTCCCGATAAGACTTAACAACTTCTGACTTGGCCGGGTTCTCGTGCCCGGCGGCGTACCCCAACAACGTGTATGTTTTTGACAGGTCCTTCACGACCCCTTTCACAGCAGAAGCAGAAGCCACCGTCTTTCCAGTAGACGGCAGCACCGTCCTGCAATTCCCGCTGTGTCGGGGCAGCCAGTCACTGACGATAAAAGCACCGACGTCCGCAGGAGAAGCGGTCTCAATGCTAACCCCGTAAGGGTTCCGACCAAGGAACGCTGCGAATTCTTCTGCAGTCCGCTTGCGCGAGCTATTCGCAGCTGCCGAAACCTTCCGTTCTGCCATCTCCCCGAACTCCGTCAAGGCCCTGGCGTACAACGCATTTGTTTCGGCCGCGCTCCAAACTGAGCTCGTGCCCCCACCACGCCCGCCATGGATCCCGCGCACGGAGAGAACGTGAGCCTGACACCGCGCCTGGAACTCCCGCCTGCAGCAAGTAAGCCCACTTATTTGTCAATAACTGTTGTCTGGTGACAATTGGCATTTTTGGGGCGGTGTATTCGGGCGCAGAACGATGAGATCCGGCCGTCGGTGACCCCCCAAACCTCTATATCGGAGGGTCTGCCGGTGATTTTAGTTTCGCTGCTGCTCTTCTGATTGGTTGCAAGTGCATTCCTCGGTTTTCAGGCAGGGGAATGTTCGCCGGCCGCTTGATGGGAGATTGTGCGGCTCAGAGAGAACGTAGCCTTCTACCGGATTTAGGCTCGGGGAATGCTAAGCTGCTATAAGTTGCAGGCACGCTGGGCCTGCAGAGACCGGTAGAACTGCAAGTCGCACGCCGCCAATAGGCCCGGCCGCCTAGCCGGCCACGCTGCAATTAATTAAAACCCTGAACCTCCTTAAGCCCGGCCGCGTCAGACTGGCGGGTTGGCGCCTTGAAGAAGCGTCGTCCTAATTGCGCTTTGTTCAAGTTGATTGCGCAAAAGGGGAGGCGCCAGAAGGGGCGCTCCAAGGAGACGAGAAAATTGAAAATTTTCGACCCACCCAACCCACCCTTAAACCATGCGAAACACATAAACTCACCTCTCTTTTTCATCCACAGCCAAGCCAACCTGCCCCTGCCCAACCCCGCCCACTGGCACGACCGCTAACCCTGGCTCCGCCATCATTACAGAATATTTTCACTCCCCTAACGCCGCAGGATCAATAGATCAAGCCAATGGAGAGGCCTCCTACAGCGCCCACTCCAAGGCTTGTATGCACCACCACTTCTTCTCATCAAAAAGCAGCGCCGCCTCAACCTCCAGGAATGTCCTCTTACTAATAAGCACTGCTTACTACTCTATTGCTCTGACGGCAGTCCACTGACGGCAGTCCACTGACCGCGCAGTACTGCACTACTGCAGTCCAGTGACCGCGCAGTACTGCACTACTGCAGTTCACTGACCACTGACCACTCCAGTACTGCCAATCAGTGGTTAAGTGGTCCCCGCAGTCTCCGCTCGCATTTAATGCGCGCCTTATATGCCGTACAACCTTGACTCCACCGCGCGCGCAACGACCGCGGCGACACCGGCGACCCTCAGACCGCGCTGACCGGCAACCGGTACCAGTGCTACTTAACCGCGGCCGTATACGACGTCTCACCTGCGCCCCGTACGGTGTATTCGGGCGCAGAACGATGAGATCCGGCCGTCGGTGACCCCCCAAACCTCTATATCGGAGGGTCTGCCGGTGATTTAAGTTTCGCTGCTGCTCTTCTGATTGGTTGCAAGTGCATTCCTCGGTTTTTAGGTACCCCACCGTGTACCGGCAAGCCGCAAGCGTACCATCACTCAGTGTGGTTGTTAGGTTATTCGCACTGCATGGCCTGGGCAGATCAAATTGGCTTGATGGCTTGGCTCGGGGGAGCCCGACATCCCAGAGGGTGCTAATACAACCAAACCACGGCACACGCCGGCTTCGCGAGTCGCGATCAATGAGCGTCGAGGCAGAGTCGAGACTCGAGAAGCCTTCAACAGGACGAGGATACCAACATCATTGCATAACACCAATGCTGATGATGATGGCTAGTAGTTTGCCCCCCAAAAAAGGCACTTGAACATTTCTCTGCAGTCTATTGGCCGTGCGGCGCCCTGCTTGTCTATCCTCATGCATGCCGTCTTTAGCGCTTGGCTGGAAAGCTTATGAATAAGCCAAAATGGTTTCGTCAATCTATTTAAGCCCTTGCTAAATATAAATAGACTTGTAAGCAACGTGGGCGGCCGCTCAATCACGAGTCGTGCAGCGCTGCAACTTGTCGTTGTCTACATGGGTGCTACCAATCAATCTCTTCAATACAATGTGGGGGTCACCATGCAAGAGCCGCCACGCCCATCATGCATGTTGCATGAGCAAACGCGCCTCAGTGGCTCCGAGCCCGTGCGCATCATGGAGTGGCTTACTTAACTTAAGAGGCTCATGAGAGGACGAATCGGCTCAGCTTACTGACATGTCAAATCACACTCCATGCATGCCTCAATCTGGTAGAACCACACACGACCATATAGGAGGGTCGAGAACGGAAGGTGCTCATCACAAAACCGACTCGGTTCCTGTCATATGTTGCGTTTTACACAAAAAACACCACCATCAGTGAGACAACCATTGAAAGGTCCGCTCAAGGCCGGCAATCATTGAAGAAGACTGTTGTGCTTCAGTCAACGAAGCTGTCCATCAGCACTATCCTACTTAACCTCCTCAACCATCGCAACCTCGTTCTCGGGACCCCGCATTTCAGGGCCTTCTTTTGGGGCATCCTCGGCGGGCTTGGTCGCCTCGACCCTTGATCTCTTTGCTACAATCTCCATATGCCGCTCGCACTTTGCATACCCCTCCAACCGCCTCTGGTTGCACCTCCACCCGGAACCCCCCGTCTTTGTGCACCGCATCGAGTCATCAATGCCGTCGATCGGCGGCGGGATGCGCTTCTTCTTCTTGGTCGTCTGCCGCTTCCCCCGCTGAACAAACGGCTGCAGCTCCATCGGCTGCCGCAACTCCACCGGGAGCTTCAGCTCGACCGGTAACGTGTACGTTCGGCCCACGGGAAGCCCATCCTCGATCGCCCGGCTCCGCGTCACCCCCATCCCGCTATTATTCTCCCGCTTCGACGACGCCCGGTGCACGCCGTTCGTCCCGTTCGTTTTGGCGCCATTTCCTTCTCTCCCCGGTTGATCCAGCTTCATCGCAAGATCCGACACAACAGGAAGAGGGGCACCATTATTTAGCAGGGAGTGCGGCTCATCGAAATAGGCGGCAACGTTCGTGCCGGCGAGCTCGTTCGCACCGCCTGGCAAGGGCACGA
The DNA here is from genome assembly GCA_000708835.1 of Klebsormidium nitens. NCBI lineage: Eukaryota > Viridiplantae > Streptophyta > Klebsormidiophyceae > Klebsormidiales > Klebsormidiaceae > Klebsormidium > Klebsormidium nitens. The sequence goes on along the minus strand of DF237737.1, from coordinate 26,151 downwards.
CGGCCGGCCCGAGGTACGTTGTGTACGGGCCGCTCTGCGTTCCGTTTATTCCGTTCACTTGTTTCTCTTCGTGTAGAACGACAGGCCCATACAGAAAGCCAGTGCTCTCATCCCCACTAATCCCAACCTGGCTCGCCGTGCTGACCTCACCCCGCTCGGGAGCTGAGGTCAGCCCATTTTGCGGCCTGTAAGTCAGCGGCTGTAGGGGCCCCCCTATGTCAACAAACGGGGCGACGCCGTTGTTCAAAAAGCCCGCTGGTTCCGGACGTCCGGGCACCTCCCAAGGCCCCGTCAACGGCGGAGTTGTACCGACCGCTCGACCCGCCCAGTGACTGGGCCCTGGACTTATCAACGGTGGAACCGAGGTACTGCTGAGGGGGGTTGTGCTGGTAAGAACCGGGTTAGCGGCGAAGGGGTTAACCCCAACGGGGTCAAGCCTTGCCACGTCAACCCTGGCCCCAAACTCGCCAAAGGAGGATCTCTGGGGCTCGGTCTGGGCCGCCGACTGAACCATTTGTACAAACCCTCCAGGAATCGGAGGATTGGTCACCGATTGCTTAACCCCAAGCCCCTTAACCCCCGCAAGCTGCCCGGTTGGCCCGTTCGGTTGTCGCCCGTCTTGCAAAACCCCCGTTGGATCCCCCGTCAAAAGCTCGGCCATATCCTCCCCAGGCGACAGCTTCGCCCGCTTCAATCTCTCCTCGGATCCGCTCTCCCCACCCCCGTTTCTCGTTTCTCCGGCTACCTCTCCGGGGGATCCCCCGGACACTCCTGGACCTCCAGACCCACCCGCATCGGCCCCCGGGCCGTTCGTACCGGGCACCTCCGGCCCGTGCCGCCGCGCCGACCGCGCGCGCTTCAGCTGCCGCGCCTTGGCAAGCTGCAGCAACTCCTCGGGATCCAAAAAGCCCTCCCTCGGTTGGTCCCCAGGTGGGTCTTCCGGAGGGGGATCCCCCTCTGGTTTCGGGTCGGGGGACGCGCCCGGGGGACGCAGCGCGAGGTGCTGCATGTGCTCGGGACGGAAGCTGGTGCGCCCGCGGAAGCCGAAGTGCTTCTTCGGCTTGAAGGGTTCCAGGGGGTCGACGAAGGGGGGGCACGAGTCGGCGGTGGCGGCCTCCTCGGGGCGGCGCGAGCTCGTCTCTGATTTGGTGTAGCTTCTGAGATGGAGAAGATGGGTGGAAGAGTCAGACAAGCCATTATGCAGGATGGAAGAGAGTCTCGAGGAGGGGTATGTTCGATTGTGCTTCCTTCGATGACTCGGTGCTTGCATATTATGGTCAAAAGAGTGTCTTGAGTCCCTGCGCGGTGTGCTACTTCTTGATTGATAACTCGCTTGTGCCTACTTCGAAGGAGGAGCTCAGAGTCAACCTATCTTGCCTGTGGGTCACTGCTTGATTAAACTCCTTGTTTTAAGCAAACTCAAGCAGAGAAAAACGGAGCCCCTCAACAAGATGAAGACGGCACACCTGACTTTTGGATCCAACTCCAGGACCCTGACATCATTCTCTGCAGTTCGTTGCGAGAATCAAGCAGAGAAAAGCCGAGTATCTCCCAGCGGCAAAGACGGCACGACTGACTCTCGGATCGAACTTTAGAACCTCCAGATCACTCTCTCCAGTACGTTGCCAAAGAAACGTTTCTGTCCTCGGCAGCATTCTGCCAAACGAATCCCCAGGCTCTCGGAATTTGGACATTGATACTTGGATGTAATGTAAAATGGGACCAGGTTTGTCACTGACCTGGGCTGGTTGCTAGTGTCATGCCGGTCGCATTTCTGCGAGCCGGGCAGGTGCGGGCGGGGGCAGCGCCAGCCTCGGCTGTCGCTAGTGACGCAACGCTCCTGGTCGGGCACGGTGCTGGCTGGCTCGACCGACAGCATCTGCGAGTAATGAAAAATCCATATCAGGTTTCAAGCCGTTGGGAGAGACTATGAACACTTTAAATGTAAAGGCAAGAGAAAAGCAAGTGCTTTTGTTGAACGCGGACTCTTGAGCTGGAAAAGATAAAGAAGTTTCTCTGACAAAAGCTTGGAACCGGTTCGACAAGACAAGTACGCGAGTCTCCGGAAACAAGATCTTAGCCCGCCTCTGTTCCAGGACGGAAGTTGGACATGTCCCGACAGGATTGAATTTTGCAGCTTGGCGGATCGTTTATGTCCATTCTCACGTTGACGGCCGCCTCGAGCGTCCAGAGAACGCAAAAAGCCTCTCCCAGAGGCGCGTCCACAGAGCTGCGCTGCATCAAACTTGCACAGCACCGGCAGCAAACACCAAAGCTCGCTACTCCCTCTGGATCTCCTTCCGGGCCCTTCTCGTGAAGGTTGCACTGCAGTCCATAACAGACACCAATAGCAAACTCCACAACTTCCTCACCTTCCTCCAATTTACTTTGCACAACTTATTTTGCACAGCAAACTTCAAGACTCACTCTCTCCGACTCCCCCTCCTGCCCCTTTTCGGACCCGTCTCCTTCCTCGTCGCCCCAGTCCTCGTCCGGCGTCTTTCCGGACGGGTCCCCGTCCAGCGAGAAGTCCTCATCGTCGTCCGAACCCTCGTCGCTAGGCGCGTCCTCGACCTCCGCTTCCGTTTCCGTCTCGTCGGCGTTCCGCTTCTTGGCCGCCTGCTGCCGCCGCGCCCGCTCGTCCGCCTTGGCCTTTCTACCGGGCGGCCAGTTGCCCAGCTCCGTCGCTCTGTAGGCAAGAGTACGTATCGTCAGCAATTGAAACAAAAACAACCTTTTCATGAACACGACTAAAGTATACCTTAACTTGATAAAAGTATAAACTACAAATTGACGGCTCACAATACGCCTTCCCTAATTCACACGCACTCATTTCAGAGAAGTGCTCTCTACAGACTGGCTAAAGCTCAACCGAAATCTAGAGCTGACCAGCCTTCGAAAACAAGATGCTGGCTGGACTAAGCGTTCGAGATTTACTCAAGACCATACGGAGAAGGATGACGTTTGCGGACATCGTCATCGATAAAACTCTCAGATGCAGCCGTCCTTCAGCAAACATGCAACGATCCACTTTGCCAACGCGTTTGCTCAGAAGCGCGCTTTGCCAATCAACCTCCTGATGGATGATAACTCGAACACGGCAGGATCTAGGCTGAGTTTCGATGCAGCATGTCAGTTTAACAGCGACAGAGAAACCTCAAGATTGCGGAATCCTGGGCCCGAACGCCTTTGTCGTAGCCAAGGGCATGCCAGGGATGACCTCAGAATATCAGCACTTCCATCAAACGCCACTTACTTTTCAATCAGCCGCTGCGCGAGCCGCTGCTTCGTCTCCGCAACGCGCTTCAGCCGCTCCGCCTCCGCGCGCTTCGCGGTGGCGCGGTCCCTCAGCCGCTGCGCATCGTCCCACCGCCCCTTCACCAAATCCAACAACCCGCTCCCCCCGGAGCTCTTCCGCGCCTCCTCCGACACCGACGGCCGGGGCCGCTTGCCGCGGCTCGCCTCGGACGCCGACTCGATCCTCGGCAGGATCGCCTCTTCTTCCTCAGAGTCCGGCAGCACCACTTTCTCCCCGCGCCGCCGTGCGCCTCCCCACGAGCCCTTCCGCTTCTTCGGCGGCTCAATCGGCCCTTTTCCGGGGGCTCCCCCGGGCCGCGCTTCCGCAGCCGCTTGCCCAGGGTCCCGCGACCCCTCTTCCGCCGTTCCGCTCGTGTTCCGCCCGAGAACCGCCCGGGTGCGCCCGCGTTTATGGATCCCCGGACTCACGATCGGGGCGTCCTGCTCGGAGCCCCCGCTGTCGGCTTTCCCTTCCTCGCCCGATGCCGTGTCTCCGGGACGAGTGTCCTGCGCCTGGCGCGCCTTCAGCTTCCGTTTCCGACGGTTTGCTGACGGCGACATCTCGTTGCTGTCCTCGTCGTCCTCTTCCGGGGGGGTGGACTCCTCTGCCGTGACCGACGGTTGTGGGTGTGCGTTCGTCCTTCGAGGCGACACCCCTGGAAAGACATCCTCCCCTAGGGGCGACTTCGCCTTCATATCGGCACTTGGGGGTCGCTGGAATCCCCCTCGACGGCCAGCAATCGCCGCCGCTCGCCCCGCTTTGAACACGTTCGCCGCAATGTCGTGGAAGCTCGGCGTTTTGCTCCGGGGGGTGTTGTTCAACTCGCCCCCCTCCCCGCCCCTAGGCGTGAGCCCGTTCAACCCCTCCCCTCGGGGCGTGAATCCTTCCAGATCTTGGTGGGGCGTCCAGCCGTCCGTTGCAGTGCCCAGCGTCGGGGGGTCTGCGTCCAACCGGGGGGTCCAACCATCCGTCACGATCCGGGGGGGGAAGTTGCCCGTTTGGATTGGTAGCGTCACTGATCGCCGCTTGCCCCCCTTCAGAACCCCCAGGTCTTCCAGACTAACGGCCTCCCCCCCCAATTGCATCTCGTCGTGTACGTCCAGGTCCGGCGACCTCAGGGGCAGGTCGTCCAGCTCGTGGTCGCCCCACTTGGAGGGGGGGTACGAGGGCTGGTTCTCCCCCACCCGTGATCGCAGGTCGTCGTTTTCGGGGCCGAGGCTGCTCGCAGCGGCCTCGGGGAACGGCGCGGCCGAGGCCACGAAGCGAGAGGGGGGCGGCCTCTTCCATTGCTCGGAGGACTGCGTCTCGTCGTGCGGTTTGGTGTCGCCAGGGGGGTCCCGGGGCGAGGTGGCGATTTCTAAGAGGACTTGCGCAGCGACAGCGACTTTCTGCAAGGGGGTAACCGACGATGCTTAAACAATTGATGCAATACTGCTCTTGTGTCATGTGTCTATTGGACTTAACTGTCATAATTATAAGAAGAAAATCGGGGATTGTCTGCAAAGGGAGACAAAGAGCTGTAAAGGAATGTTGTGAAGAAGCTCAATGATGAAACTTCATCCATTGGGGCGTCACGAAAGATGCATGCATGCAGGGAAGAGCAGAAGAGATTCGTCTCTTGATTCTATAGCGGTGGGACCATGCGAAACTCTGGCACACTAGTTTTCAGGAAGCTAAAAACCTACACAAGTTAAAGGGTTATTCAAGGGAGATTCACGAAACGAATCGTTCCTTGAGCAGTCAGGATTAGAGATTGACAATATGTCCAAGGGAAGAGCTTACAGGGACCAAGTTCACTGAGGAATCATTCAAACGAGTTCCGGAAAGACGTTCATCCTGGATAGATGGCAATTGACGTCGTGTTTCACCTTTCCAGCGACGAAAGCTCCGCTTATTCAGATTTGCAAAAGCTTTGTTTCCTCTTTCGAAAGCTGTGAATGAACGAAGGCAGTTTTATAACATGGAATCAATCAGGCTTGGACTCAACGTCCTTTTGTTGGCAAAAGTACTTCCTGCTACGAAGAGTGAACCAAAGCCAGTCAACCTTTGTATTGAATCAGAGATCGTTGAAGCCTGGGCAGATTCGCAGTTTCAGAATGAAACCCTTTCGAGTATCAAGTTCAATGGTCTGCAGCGTAAAGGGAATTATGCACCAAATGAGTTCCTTTCCCAAGCTCTTCAATCCAAGTAATACACAAAGAAGGGGTGCAAACCGAAGGACATGAACCTTTAGACTTGCGTTTCAAACAGCAGAAGTGCAAGTGGTGAACTCGTGTTGATGGAATGCAGAAAGTGCTCAAGTTGACAACCTATTAACCTGATTGAACCTGAGTTTGTTTCTCAAGCAAGTCAAAAGTACACATACAGAAACCTCGGGATAGGCAATGAACGTACTACAAAAGTAGGCTCAATGCAGCCCTGTCTAATGAACCAAGTATTCAAAAAGCCTGACTCTAAGATAAGTCTCTCGACTCAGCAACTGCAGACCCGCACAAACCAAGGTTCCAAAACCGTAAAACCTCGGTCGTTATCTGCATAAGAAGCAAGCCTTTCTAAACAGCCTTTGATACATAAGAAACTTGGGCAACGAGTCACTGGAACATTATAGGCATTGCTTTGCCTTGTTGCAAAGCAGACCTTACGTTCTTTATATCACATGAAGAAAAAAGAAAGGGCGAGCTCTACACCCTAACCAGCAAAATGGGGCAACTCAAAGAGCTCACAGACAATTACGACTGAACCCCCTCAGCAAGTCTTGCTGAAGCCCAGAACACTACAGTATGAGAATCCAAGAGGAGGCCTCATATTTATTGCTGTCAAATCGTCAGTCTTCTTTTACTCCTGACGGTTATGGTTGCTGGAAAACCCAGTTCTTTGAAGCTAATGCATGGCACACACCGAACTCCTTCTTAGTGGAACTCCTTCTTAATGGACAAAATCTACTAGCATCCCCTAGCTTTTGAAGAAACCGCAATGCTGTAATGCAGATACCCCAAACCCTATCTTTATGCAGCATGCAAGCCATTCCTGTAGAACAGACATCAGGAAGGCCGCAGCAACCAACAACAGATCAGCCCCCCACCATCACTGCCAGGACTACCAGTATCCCGTCTGCCAAACCCTAGTTCACTATATGAACCCTAAATTGGCTTCCCACCAGACCAGAAAAGAGAGCAACCACTATTCACAATTCGTAGAAACTTACCACCAGACTCGCCGGTTCATTGGGATACACAGTCTGCTGCAACGTAGCGGGGCTCATGATCCTCATCGTCTCCAGCACTTCCTCCTCCTCCGTGTTCTCAGTCTCCAGCCTGGGCAGCCCCTTTGAGAATATCGCCGTCCTCCCCCCCGGCGCGCCCTGCTCCCGCGCCCTCTCCTGATTCGCAGCCTCCCGCAAGATGTCAATCCCTGAGTGCTTCTCAGAGTTCATCGCTTCAGGGGGCACTTTGGGGCTCAGATCTTTCCGGGACAGCGAATCTGCGAGCTTCCTGTCGAGCAGATGCGCGCTTCCCTCGGCAGCCAGCAGTGCCGCCAGAACCCCCTTACCCCCACCAAGAGACGGCTTATCCCAGGGAAAATGCTCCTCGCCATACCTGGTCCAGCTAGGGTTTGCCCCGGCTCTCAAACTCCTGACAGTGGTCCTCTCCCGCTTGGCGACGCTTTTCCAGCCCTCAGCAAGCACACGCTCTCTCTCCTGCTCCAGCCTTGACAGGCTGCCTCGCTTGCCTGGTGAGGTCGGCCGCCTGTTCTCATTCTCAACTGCCCCACCTCGCATTTTCTTCTCAATTCCCTTCAACCGGTCCCCAGGCTTCCACCCCTGGGGAAACTCCTCCCAGCCATACCGCCACTTGGCATGCGCGCACGACTTGCACAGGCTCTCCTTCTTGTTGAACACGGGCTTCCCCTTGCAGTGCACACACAGCGCCCCATGACTCTGAGGAGCAGGAGAGGGGAAAGATTGGGCCTTTGGACTTGGAGCGACATCCTCCCTGTCTGTGGCAGGAATCTCAGCACTAGGGTTTTGGCTGGCTGGCCTCTCAGTAGGATCAACCCCACTCACAGTGAGCAAAACCCCCGCCTTTCCACGAATGCCGCCCGCTGAGTGACTTTCAACCCCTGCCTCAACCCCTAATTTCGCATCTGGAGCCCCCCCCGCTTGTAACCCTAGCTTTTCAAACTCAGCTCCTCCTGCCCTCTCGCTTGAGTTGAAATTAGGGGTTGCCACCGCATGCCTCTGTGCTGTAAAGTCCCCCCCTGCTCCGGCTCCACTGACCCCAGCATTCGCCTCCCCAGGGCCAGAGACAACATTCTCGCCCCCTGCTCTCTCATCGGAAACCCCTTCGCTTCCACTAACCCCCCCAGCCTTATTCTCCAGTGTGTTTAATGTTTTTAGGGGTTCTGAGCCTACATGCTCCTCGAAGCAGCCCTCACCTCTCTCAGTCAAGGCAAAGAGGCCGCACGTGAAGCAAAGACTGTCGCCTCCCTCTGCATGCTGCTCAGCACTTGTGGTGATGCTGCATTCCCTACACCGCGACTCTAGGGTTCCATTACCTGTCCTTGCCTCAGCTCTAAAGCTTGGCTCTGAATGCACTTCCAGCCCCATAGGGCCTCTTTGCAGTTTCAGTTACTCCTAAACCCTAGCGCCACGCCACTCTCATGATGAGAACTCAATGTTCCGCTCACTTCTTCCAAACTGCTCCCCTGCGCTTAAATCCTGTCCCAAAACAGCACTAAGGTGCTTTCACTTGAATTTGAGCAACCCTAAAACCCCTCCAAGAACGACACTGCCAAATGCTATTGTTTCACAGAAGTGAAGACAATAGAGCTCCTCACGAAGAGCTATGTATGCTTGCGACAGTCCCAGCAAAAAGAGAGGCTCTACAGCGACAATTGATGACCCGAAGAGAGTCTCAAGCTGTGACAAACCAATCTTCCTTGCCAGCACTACCAACTTCAGCGAGGAGTCTGACTGGCCCTTGTCCAACTTCTTAAACTTGCTTCCCCCAAAGTGCCAAAGCCAACCTGCCGGGACAAAGGAATACAAATCAGACATGGCAACGATGAAGATCCTGAAACCAGCGTGCAAGTTACAACCCCGACAACATTGAATTAGAAGTCAACCCTAAAGACACACTTCTTCTGTAAAGAGAATAACAATGCCATCTTTCCCATCACAAGCATTCCTTAACAGCTTTGGAGCTCTGAGGGAGCTGCTGTAAAAACACAAGATTCTCTAAAAGTTGAAAGTGTGAAACCGCAAAGCGTCAGATCTGCCACCGCATCGCGCAGGGTGCATAAAACCCACCTTGCAGCTGTTTGCAGCAAATTGGGAGGGCGGGCTTCCTCCTCCTGCAAAGGGTCCCAGCATGCAGAGAACAAAAGGAGCTGCATGAGCTGGGAAAACAAAGATGCGACCACTCGCGAGTTGCTTCTTCCTCCTGATGAAGTGCACGCCCGAACCCTAAAATTGCTTCTCCAGCTTGTGAAGCGGGAAAGCATGTCCCACTGTTTGCAAAAGCCTGGCTGTCGACTGGATACGATCGACGCGCTAGCCGAACACAGAACATGTAACGTCTGTTCGAAGCTTGTGTGTCGGACTGAATCTGCTCTACGAGGCCAGATCCTGTTGATGTGAATGCGGTCACCAGATGGTCAGACGTGGATGGGATATTCCTTCCTTTCAAATCTTGCAGTATGCGATGAGTTTCCTGGATATCCTTCCGGACGGCTAGCTATTTCGCCAAGAAACCACTATTTTCAAGCCGCCCAAGATGCATAAAAGCGGCAGGAGAGCTTGGTGAACGGGTGACCAGCATCTGAGATTTTGAGCGCTTATATAAAAGCCGACGTTTTGGCCTTCGATGAGTGATACCTAACATGGATCCTGCGCCGTTGGATGTGGCAAAATAAAATATCTCGCTCGCATCAAGGAAATATATATTTACATTGTCAACACCACACCAATCGGGCGCGACAGCACATTGGTAGCACACACTGCAACCGTGCGAAGCGCCTCGGTTCAAATCTTGGCGATGACTTCACCTGGCCCTGAAAGGGTGTTCCTGCACCCTGTTCAACTGATCTCGTGTCAGATGAAACCAGGCCCATGAGCCTTTTACTCCGAATCCTTTTGCGGTTTGTATGTTTTGCTTCTCGTTCCTTTTGTTCCTCGTGCACCACTTTCAATTCCTGGCTTCCTACGTCCCAGCTTTCTATGGTGCACGAGTAATCTGGCTACTATTTTTGCTAATGTCCAGTTTTGGTCTTCCTATAAGATTGTTGCCAGTGAAGAATTTACTAGACACAACTACTATCGTGAACCTAGAGATGTCTCGAGGAGTCGCATCGAGCCCATGCCGCACATGCGACCAAAGTGTGTCCTACCTTACAAGTTTGTTGGCGGCCATGAGCAATTGAACAAAAGCTACTTTTGACAAGATACCTATCCCACTAGCATGCTCGTGGACAATGTGTGCTAAGCCTGGAGCTTGCCTGGAGATGCAGCTTGCCACGTTTCAATCTGGGTACCATTAACGTGGTCGCATGCCTGTCGCAAGCCTGAGCATACGAGTGACGACTCATGCCTACACTCACTTTGATGTTCCAAGTAATATCATTGTATGCATGCATGAGACACCTATATATTTCAATATAGGCCGGGAGTCTATGAAGGATCGATACTCAGTACGCTGGCAGTGAGGTCTTATAAAATCATAATTTAGAGTATCGTTGGACGAGTCAAATCGAGTCGCGTGGCGGATGCATGTTGCAATGCCCGTGCCAGGCGAACATACATGGGATCAGACAGAATTAAACGGTATAGAATGAGCTATAGTGGACCAAATTAAGTATACTGCAATTCAGGTTCCCTACTTGAAGGAAATGCGTGTACTAAACACCCAAGCTAGCCGGGGCGGCAAGCTCGTTTCGACGTGAGCTAGCATCATGTACGATCCATCGTTTGCACCAATTATCAGCATGCAAGCAGAGAATCGGTGCAGCAAGGACAACACGAATTTGAGCCAGCTTTTGCCATGAGGTGACTAAAATGACCTTGTCGCAAGTCGCAGTTACGAAGTCAATTTGACCATACGCATTTCGGACGTTGAAAGCAATGCACAACGTTCAACTTGGGTTGCGCCGTAATAGAGGCACATTCTGTTCAGGCACTGAACTATAACGAAAGATGCCCGGTGCGGTGGACACGTTCACGATCCGACCAAGGCAAGGATAGGCTACATGTTGCGCCTGGCCCGTGGTTGTTACAGCTAAACTGACCAGCATGTCGCGGTTTAGTAGCATGCCACGTTAGCATTGAAGCAACTTCAGTGTATGCTTTGAGCGTTCTAGGATTTTAAACGAACGTTGGTTACTCTTTGCTGCTTACGTGTGGCTTAAGATCCTGACGAGTACAGGCCGCCTCCAGGCCGAAAAGGGTCGTCAACAACAACAACACTTCTACAACGTTTGCGCTATGGTGTGGCACATCGGCCGGTGCTTTCTACAACTTGAAGAAGACTTCGTGGGTAACCATACCCACGTTCTTCTCTTGAAGGCCCTGTTGAAAATTGCAAAGCCCAGGGTTAGCAGGAGTCACGAGGCGCTCTGCAAACAAACTCTGGACAGAATATACTGAGGAATCAGCGGGCTCACAACAACGCTTCTCGACAGTGTACGTAGGAGTTTATTTTAACAGCGTCGACGTAACAGAACGACTGCTTACAAAGTCCCAATGAGAACTCTCTCTTAGGATATCTCTTCATGGCAGTCTGCTTGCGAAGAACATCAGCAGAATGCAATCTCGACACGCGGTGCCTGCTTGATCGGTAGAATTGACGAGTTGCTCCGCAACTCGTGGCTACGCACGCGCAACGTTGGATTCAGGACAGCGACGTATCGATTCAATATATCCTGCCATTAATTACTCTGCTTGTTACGCCCGTGTTCACCTGAGATAGAAGTGTAACAAAAGTGAAAGTTGGAGATCACTTTGGGCGCTAAGCATTATTGCAGCCAATCTGCAATAATGCAGGGTGCTGGGATTCTGATGCCAGGCTCGTTTCGTAAGATCAGTGGGGTTTGAGAACAGCGACAGAGCTGTAGGCCGCAGTCTCTCAACTTCAGGGTTTTACGGTGCCCACGAGCTGGAACCCTCGGGAAATGGTAGCCTTTTGGGCAGACGGTCTGCTGATGCGAATCTATGGAAGCTACGGTGTCAAGGTCAAGGGATGTGCAGTTTCCAGATGTGCGAAAATCTAGGGTTGTCAGACTTGGACCCCAAACCTTATCGTCCGTAGTTCAACGTTTCCGCTGTCATCATCGGGCAGGCGATCCGCAATCGCCGCATCGTAAAGGCCTTGAATCGGAAGGTGGAACTTGAAATATGGAGATGATCATCAAAGTTCAGGCTTCGGGGTGGAGTTCAGGGTTAGAAAGTAGGGTTACGGGATCTGAGGGAGGAAGCTGAAACGGAAATCGCCTGCGTGTGTGCTCACCAGGCAGACGGTGCGCAGCTGCTGCATGGAGACGTGGTCGCTGCGCGGCTCGTTGACGCGCTGCAGGAGGTCCTCCCACGGGAGCGAGCTGAAGTGGTTGTCATAGTAAATCTTCATGATGCCCTGCTCCAGCACCGCAACCCTGGGGAACGAGAGCGGGGAGGATTTGGAAGTTGCGGGGAAGAATGCAAACAGCAAATAAGACTTCCCCCGGGAGCGAGCTGAGGTGGTTGTCGTTGTAGATCTTCATGATGCCCTGCTCCAGCGCTGCCACCCTGAGGAACGAGAGCGGGGAGGATTTGGAGTTTGCCGGAAAGAATGCAAACAGCAAGTAAAAGTTCCCACGGGAGCGAGCTGAAGTGGTTGTCGTAGTAGATCTTCATGATGCCCTGCTCCAGCACCGCAACCCTGAGAACAAGAGCGGGGAGGATTTGGAGTTTGCAGAATGCAAACAGGAAATAGGCTTTCCCACAGGAGCGAGCTGGGATGGTTATCGTAGCAACATCTTCATGATGCCCTGCTCCAGCGCCGCAACCCTGGAGAACGAAAGCGGGGAGAATTTCAAATCTACCTCTTGGGCGGAGATACAAGGAAAGGACAGCAGAATAATAAGCTAAGATAAAGATAAGTGATCCGAAAAAACTGACGGCGAGCGGAAACGAATCGAGGGGGTTCTCGTGATAGATGTTCATGTTGGTACCTGCTTCAGCGCCGCCGACATGGGAAGCGAGAGCGGGAAGGGCTTGAAAACAATTGAAAAGAAAGTTTGGGTAGTAAGTTCTCATGACGGCCACTCCAACGCCAGGATTCCAGAGAGCGATAAAGATTCTGACATCACAGGAGCGAGTGACGGAAAAGAAGCAAACAATAAGGGGAGAAAATATTGCAGTAGGTGCTAAAAACTGCCTGTGCCAGCGCCGCATCGGCGGCACTTTGTCAATAAGGAAGGAACCAAGAACAACGAGAAGTTGAGGGGCAGAGCCCAAACAGCGGAAAGATGGTTTACGGAGGGCCAGAGTCCACGAAAAACGGCCCTCCATGAACCTCCAGGATTGAGTGGGACTGTCACGTTCGGCTTTCATATTGCGGACGACTGTAACGTCAATGACGAGTGTGATGTCAGCGGTGGGCGTGCTCACTCTGCGCTGTCCATCTCCAGGTCCACCACGTCAGCGCCCTCCTGCGCCGGGGCCGCGGCCGGCTCCGCCTCCTCGAGAACAGCGCCCGGGGAGCGGGGGGCGACGCTGCGGTACACAAAGGTGACATCAGCATCAAGAGAATTGGACGTCAGCGGAGGGAAAGGACGTCAGCGGAAGGAAAGGGCGTCGAGTGGAAAGCGTCGGCACGGAAGACGAAGGCAGTGTACGAATTGGGGAGCGTCGAAAGCGGACGCCAGAGCATTGGAGCGGAAAGTTTTGGTGACGTCAGTGTGTAGAAGTTGGACGTCAAACGCGAAAAAAGGACGTCCGAATCATTGTCTGGTCTTGAAGCCTTGCAGCGCAATATTGCAACAACGAGCTCGCTCAAGGACGGTAACAAAGAAAGATATCTCGGATCACTTTCCGCATACCTTCCAAGATAGCCGAAGGCAGGTCGAAAATACCCAAAGCAGAATGGTCTGGTCTCAGTCTCCCGCACGGAAAGGGAAAAAGCAACCCCTGCCACTAATTCAAATCCCGATGTCTTTCTTGGCACGCCACTCACTTTGCGCGGAGCCCCTCGTCCTCCTCTTCTCCTTCCTCCACGTGTCCGTCCACTCCTTCTTGCTCCGCTGACGGTACGGCTGGCGTCTCTGTCTGCGCCAAGGAGGGGGAGCGCCTCGGCGGGATCGGCGCGTTCAGGGGGGTCGCTTCCGCTGCCGCGGGAGCCCCCTGCGGGGAGTCCGCGGTGCCCGTGCGGCGAGTCTTGCGCCTGGCACGAAGAAAAAGCAACAGATGGCCGTTTGCAAACGATCTTGTGTACGACTGCTGCAATGAACCTTCCGCTTCAGGCTCGTTACGAGTTGGCTCTGTCAAGTCAAGGACATGAAGAGAAACACCCTCCTTTCCCGCCTGCTGCCCCCTTTCTTCTGGTCTTATCCAACCTCTGGTCCTATACCACGTCTTCAAAAATCGAAATCAGTCCCGACGTAATGTTCTCAAAAACCTACCCTCCCCAGACTCCTTCGACCGTCTAGGAATAGCGCTTCCTCGTATTCATAGCCCACTCCTTAAAAAACGACTCCCGTTCCGCAATCGCACATCGTACCTGACAAACCATGCCACTCACCGCCCATTTTCCGGACTGAGAAATCGTCCCACTCAAAGCCCGAAGTCTCCGGCCGACCGATCATCCAACTCACCGCCCAGAATCCCCGGTTGCACGGACCATTTCACTCACAGCCCATTTCCGCCAAGCCAACAAAGGAGCACATCTTCGCCCATGTTTTCCGGGCGACCAAATCATCCCACTCACCGCCCATTTCCCCCAGGGGAGTCGCCCCCCTCGTTCCCGCCCGCCCCGCCCTCCGACGCGCGTTTCTTCTTCTTCTCCGCACCGTCGTCCTTCTTCTCCTGCTCCTTGTGGTGGATCGCGAACTCGAGCACCTCCAGAGCCGCGTCCACGTCCGCTGACGTCACGGTGTTCTGCTGCTTCAGCTTGGCGTGCGCGGTGGACAGCCGGATCATCGTCTCGAGCGTGCGCGCGGTGATGGGCAGCGTCTGGCGCGCCGCGGTCTGTGGGAAGGTTTAGAGGGTTAGCGGTTCAGAGATCTAGGGGGTTAGGGTTTAGAGGTTTACAGGTTTACAGGTTCACAGGTTTAGAGATTTAGGGTTTCGAGATTTAGGAATCAGAGGTCTGGGGATTCGACATCCGAGGACTCACGGATCACGAACGAGATGAATGTGCCACAAACTTCTCGAAAAGGTCCTTTGATCTCAACGTCAAAAAAACCCTTTTATGACTGTCCTGACAAAGGATCATCCTGGACACATTTGAAGGGACATTCAGAGGGGTCCTGACTTAGAATGGTCCTTCAAGGTCGCCGTCAGATACGATAAGAAGCGAGCAGCCGTTAGAGGACGCAAGCTTTGCATACGATACGTGTCATGACTGTCAGGAATAAAATGCTGCTGCGAAGTGGACGGAAGTAAGGTTGGTCTACCTAAAAACGATGCTAGGTGTCTCGGCGACAGACTGCCTCAGAAACCGTCCTCTCGAGCTTCGCCATCGAGGAATTTTGTGTGCAAAACGCACGCCTCAAGATTCTTCAAGCGGCCCACAGAGGGGTTTTGTCACTCACCCCGCTTGCTGGGTCCGCTGCGTTCTGCCGCATGTCGGAATACTTCTCGGAGATCTTCTGCGCCGCCTGCAAGATATCAAATTCCTCATAAGCTTTGAGTCTCTCCGAAGGCTTGCTCTTTCGCCGGAAGACGCTCTGCTCTGCAGTAGGGATCACGCCCCCTCCAGCCAGACTTCCGTGCTGCTGGGATTGGCATCATACGGTGCTCTCTTCTCTGTATTGTACTTCAATAGATAGTCTAGTTGCCAAATAGATAGTCTAGTTGCCAAATTACGCATCTTCTTCTTATGTATTCAAAACCAAAGAGCTGCGGAGCGGAGTTTTCCACCTTTTTATGACGTGAAAGGATGGTTGCTCAGGGAAGTTGCAAAGGAACAAACTCTGCGGTCAGAGACTCTACCAGCAACGGGTGAAAGAAGGCCCGAATGCACAACGGATGTGGCGAGACGAAGCGGAAAGCGCCCTAGAGACGTGAAAGACGCCAGAGGAAAAGACAGCCCGACACACCGGCAAAGTCCCAACAGTTGACGTCAGAGACCGGCTTAAAGAGGGCGTCAGATTTCAAGGTACACACGTGCACCTACATTCTGAGCAAAAAGCCGGACGGCTCAAATTCGATCTTGGAAACTCCTTTCGGCGACCAAACTGGCTTTGTTGCGGGGCAATATGGTCGGTTGGATTAGGACCGGTCCTCGCCTCTTTACGAGGTTACAAAGTTTCGAGCCCTGAAACACTTTGAGCAAGTACGACACTACCACGACTACGTAATGTACAACGCTAAAACTACAAAATGACACGAGAGGTAAGGAATGACGTCAGAACGCAAAAGCCGACGTCACAAGGGCGCGAGATGACGCACCTCGTCCGTCAGCGTGGGCGTCCAGCGCTCCTTGGCGTAGCCGATGTACTTCTTGAGGAAGCGCACGTTCAGGAGCTCCCGCGTGGCGCCACGTGTCCGCTTGTCGCCGTGCAGCAGCCGGTCGTACTTGACGAAGATCGTGTTGTCCACCTTGGCCTCCTCCTCCTCGTCGCTGTCCTCCACGTGGCGCAGCGGGCCGCGCGCGGGGGTCGCCTCTGTACGGAACAACGGAGAGAATGCACTTCGCTGTATGTTCATATTGCAATCTCTCGTGTAACTAGGTTTGAAAAAACTTGATAAGCTCTTAGGGAACCCGTGTTCTGAATTTTGTTCGGCCTTCAACACGTGCCAAGCAGATTCGGTTATCTGTAAGGTGTGTTCCAGATCTGGATGCTCGACGGGTTGATCCCCGCGCCCGTCGTGATCCTTGCGTGCGTCGCCTTCTGCCTTTTGACTCATGTCTTTCTCCCTATCTTCTCTTGTTCGCTCTCAGATTGCATATTCTCCACGTTACGTGTGTTCTGTCGTGTTTAAGCTAGCCGAAAGATGAGATGCACAACAAGCAATTACCTTGACCAGAATTTATCCCCTGGAAATTTCCAAACGCAGATTTCGAGGACCCACCTCCGTCGTTGGCGGGATTCTAGTAGCGCTGCAGGCGCAGCACGTGGTCGCTAACGCGGCGATCAATGGCGGGGTTCATTCAAGGTGGCATTAGCCCTCTCGATCCAGATCATTCAACCCGGGACAAAGTTGCAGAAAGTGTAAAGT
>DF237738.1:0-32734 GCA_000708835.1 Klebsormidium nitens | reverse complement strand
ACGAGTTCGATATGAAGATTCATAGACTCGAATCGTCACACACTACCACTGTGCTACGGCAGCCAAAAAGGACGCGCGTTGATATTCCGGCTGTTTTCACCGTATTATTTATACTAGTTAGGTAAATGTGCGCCTCTAGGCTTGCTCAAGGCCTAGAGCGTCACACAATCGTCTCGTTGTACGCATCGATTTTCTTCATGGAGTATCGGGTCCCTGACCCCGAAATCGAATGCATCAACTCTCCGTCAAACACACAGATCACCTTGTCCACCCTACTGAACGGATAGTTCTTCACCAAAAATTCGCAGCAGTGCTCCTGGTAAACCGATGAACACTCGTTTGCAAGTGTTTCCGTAATGAACGGTATCCTATAAATGCCCCTACGGAGAACATCACCAGTAACGATGTATAGTACGTAGTGACCCGTCTCCAATTTCTTCAAGTCATCGACCTGCAACATCTGCTTTCGTATAGGAAATAACAAAATGCTTGTGGCTCCGCAAAAACGGTCCCTAAAAGAAGCCGCCAAAATTAGGAGCTCCGAGGGATCGGGTGACACTTTTGAATTGCAGCTGCAGGGAGTTGTCCAAACCCTTGAAGTCAACGCGTGAGCTGTCCCGCCTGAGCCACTTGATCGTCAACTGATCCAGCTTCCCGATAGGTGGCCGAAACTCCTTGAATATGGGGAAACCGGTTGACGGAGTGTATATCACGAGGCTCCCGGCAGCACCGGCGAGGGCAATCTTACCGAAAGAGTTGGCAGGCATGCTGGTCACGAGCCCCATCTGAGTCTTCTGGTACGAAACCTCGTGAAAGTTGGTGCCCAGCTCGGGGCTGGTGAGGAAAACACAATGATCGCCGGACGTGTCCACATAAGCAGTCGATAGGAGAGCTTTAGCGTACATAGGATCGTCGGTCGAAACGACCGTGTCATTGAACGGTGTGGCATCGTTGCCGAACCCCAAAAGCCCGCTGCAGTTATCCCCGAGGTCGAACCGCAGCCTAAACCGAGTCACCGGGGCGGCAGCTCTGAAAATGACCTTGTTCTGGCTCGTGATGGAGGACACCGTGTACGGTGAGCCAGTACCATGCGTATAGATATTCAAGAGCCGCTGAATCTCGTTCGACAGGCCGGTAATATCGTAGTGCCCCTGCTGGATCTCGAAAGCAACGACAAAAGGAGCGTTGGACCCCACCACCTCTTCAAGGGCAAAGTTCTGATTCGATGTATCGACGTTGAAGGCCACATTCGGGACCTCTGCAGACAGCAGGTCACAACGGACGACATTGATCAACGGATTCTTAAAATACACCGTATACTCGTCCGTGTCCGGAAACCTGTCCTGGTCTCGCGCAGAAGAGTCGATGTCTATGATAAAAGTGTTGAACTCCAACTCCGTCGACGCCGCATGGCCCAGCCTCTGCCGTTCAAAGAGGGTATCCCTCTGCGGCATCGTCGAAGTCTTTGAGTCGTACCGGTGATGAGGGTGTAGATCCATTTCCATCAACTGCACATTATTACCCACGCGCTTCGGACGCACGGCGACGCTTCCAAAGAAGCTTATCCACCTGCCGCACGAGGCTCAACGGGAGCCCGGGAGAACCCAGCGTACCCCCTTCGGCAACCCATTGCCGAAGAGCCCTGCTCTTGGCCAGTTCGGAAGACGCGTGGCGGACCTCGCTGGCATAGCGCGTGTGCTCAAAGTAGAAGCGCATCTCGTCCATCACGTTCACCACGACCTCGAGGCTCCACTTACCCTCCTGCTCGATGAAGTCCGAGCACATTCGGGAATCTGGACGTAAGGTGAGCCCTCTCGCTGCCAGAGCATGCACGAGACCCGTAAACCTGGCCGACCGTCGCTGACAATGCACGATTGTGGCACCCAACGAGCAGCGACCCTGTATATAGTGGCTCATGTCGGCCAATGTGACGTGCGTCGTCTCCCCTTGCAGGGCCTCACAGAGGAGCCTGGCCTTGGGGGCGGCCTCGAGCACCGTCTGGGAGCCCGTGCTCACGTATCGGTGGAGGTACTGGTGGAGAACCGTCGTCACGTGACCGCTGCACGGCGGCATGGCGGCCTTGAAGCTGACGTAGCGCTCCACCCGAGCTCTGACGCCCTTCTTGCCACCCTTCCCGTTCCTGACGAACTCGTCGCAACAGTATCGGATGACGTCGCCGGGGTCGCAAGCGCCTTCGGGGTCGCACTCTGCGATCACGGCCCTCGCGAACGAGTCCCGCGCCTCCCGGGGGAGGCCTTTCTTCTTCCTCGACACATCCCTCGCATCCAAGGCGTCCTGAAGGCCGCGAGGGCCTCCGTGCTTGTCGAAAGCGATGGCAATCACCTCCTGCCATCTGTACATACGAATCGCGTTGCCGTACGTCGTATGAACAGTTTCCAACACCATGCACGGAAAGAGGTCGATCGGCAACAGCAGGAGACGTTCCCGACAGGCCGTGAAGCTTATGATACGTAGATATCTCGGACCCGTGCTGGACGTGCAGACGGGGCACGCATACAGGTCCGGATCGAAGGGATAGATCATTGTTGATCTACTTTTACATCCGTCGCACGTGCTTACCTGACCGGTCCTCCTGCTGAGCTCAATCCCCGCCTCGCAATGCCTCTGAAGCCCCAGTTGGTATTGGACCTGCCGAGCACGCCAGCCAGCCTGAGCCACGCTCCGGAACTCTCGGGAGACCGCGGCCATGGCCAACAGCATCTCCTGTTCAACTGGCGTATGAGCTAAAAGCAGGTCCGAGAGCAAGAGCTGAACTGCCGCCATTGCTATAACGTTCATTTGATTGCACTCGTTGCGTACGCAGCAAAAATGTATGCTTCTTTCAATGGATACCTCCTTCAAAGGCACCACCCTCAATTCCAACTACCTGATGCCCATCTCTGGAGCCGAGTACGGTTTCAGCACGTTTCCATGGGATTGCGATCTGTCCAGCGGAAACTGCTACTCGTATGCGCTCGGTTTCTCGCACGCGCAAGAGCAAAAGGCCCAGCCGTCCGACCTAGCAATGGCATATCCGGATCTGGTCAGAAATTTTGATCTCAGAGATCCTGGAGTCGACCTCCAGAGAGGGTGTCCGGACCTAGACAACTCCATCCTCGCGGACGGAATAGCCGCAGCGAGAATCCAGGACGGCAACCTCGGCACGAAACGGAACAGAGAATGGACCACAACAGAGAAGACAGACTGGAAGAAAGCCGCATCGCCTGGCTGGTACAAGATGTGCGCCGTCATCGGGGCCGAGGACTTCCACTTCCTCCGCCAGGACGTCCTGGACGTCTACGAGCTGTACTCAACCCAATTGCACGGGTATCATGAGGTCGCCTCGCCCATCGTTCAAAAATACTGGTTCGGAGGATCCCTCTGGCAGACGCAGGCCGGCGGCCAGGGCTTCTACAAGTCCAATGACACCCCCTACGACATACTCGGCGTACACCCGTTCACATCCAGCCGCTACTTGGAAAACATATTTCGGACTCGTCTCGCAACCCAATAAAGTACGGGTTGAAGGGAAGAAATCTGGCGCAGGCACACTCCTTCGTGTCGGGAGCGTTCAGGGTGGACCAATTCAACCCGAGCCTCAACCGGCCGAGGACTAACATAGATATTCACGTCTCGAGGCTGCCGGAGTACGTGTTGAAGGGTAATAATCTCATCATAGACCCCTTTTGGATCCTCGGCGTCGACCCATTCGTGAGCAGGTGTCTCGAAAAGGTCATGACTCGTCAAGGAGAGTTGCAAGCTGTGTACGCCAATAAGCCTGCGTACGCACTGCATCTCAAGACGGTGACAGACGCGACTCTAGACTGCCTGGAAATCCTCAGGAGGCGCAAGGTGATACCGCCGAAGCACGCCCTCATCGGGCCATGGTCTCAAAAGGCGGGGTTCGGGACGGGGGCATTCAACACGGACGGCAACTTCAAGCTCATCCTCGATCCCAGCCTTGCATGCCGCTGCCACGGTTCCATAAATTATAAGACAGTTTGCTCCGCGTTCCAAGTCTTGTACAATCATGGCCAGAGCGGAACGTTGTCAGAAGAGTTTTAGGGTTTTAGGGTTTTAGGGTTTTAGAGTTTCAAGGTTTTTAGGGTGCTGACAGTGCAAAAAATCTGAGGATCGGACCATGTGCCAGAGAATCTTAATTGATGGTTCAGATTTCCATAGACAGAACGGATCGTACCGACCTGCAAATATCTGCAACATTCAGAGCTTGTACGGGATGTCATTTCACCTGCCTGCCTCCTTTTTGCTTCACAACCTCTACCCTTTCACAACACAGCGGACACGTTGGGCAAAAATGGCGAATCCGAGGGGCGTCGTTCAGAGATACCTGGATAGATTGAAGACCGCCCTAGTGCGAGGCGGGGGATGGCGCAATCCTCAAATGTTCACAGATGTTCTCGAGATTGCCCACATGCTGAGGTGCATCAAACTGTCCCCAAGGTTGGCGCGCAGCTACTTTTGCATCTATCATGCATCGACGCAGGCGTATGTGATGCTGCCGGTTGAAGAAGCGCCGCATGGTAGTATTACCAAACTGAAAGAAGATGAGGCAGCCGATCTCAGAGACGATTTTGACAAAGCACTCAAGGGCGTCAATTCTCAATTGACGCACATAACCCTCATTCAGTTGGATACCGGCTACCAGCTGCAAACGCTGCTGTATTTCAGAGAGTCTTGCGACCGCTTGATGGAGGAAGAAAAGTGGGCTGACTATGTGGAGCTGCCCAAGCTTATTGCCAAAAGGGCAAAGCTGATGGGGCTGTCTGCGAGCAAGGGGGACATCACAATTAGCATTCATGTCCCGAGCAGAGAGCCATTGGTAGAGGAGTGTATCACACTTTCCAATGGGAAGAGGCCTGATGATGCAACGCTGAGGGTTGTCTTGACCAAGCACGGGCTGCCCGTCACCGAAAGTGCTGTGGAGGACTTGCTGGCCAGGTGTATCAGAAGTGTCGTGGTGAAACTGACAGAAGGTGCACGGGGTGCTGCCAGCAAGAATTGCCAAAAATGCTGCAAGCCACAAACAATAGGTAGCAAGAGGTTGATTTGCAGCAGGTGTATGCGCGCGTCCTACTATAGTAAGGAGTGCCAGCAGGCAGACTGGAAGAGGCACAAGCAGGGCTGTGTGATGGGTTCCGTAGCTGTCGTTTCACCGATGGCCTTTGCTAGAGACAAGGAGGAGTTTGAAGAGGCATACAACACAAAGTCTGTGTTTGGAAAGTAATTGTCCTAGTCAATTGTAAAGAACTGCTGCGCCTATTTTACGCTGGCTGTTGAGTCAACAATGTGCAAAAAGGCTTCCAGTCGAAAAGCGAGTCCTACATTCTCGTCTATGTACCCCTTTTGATTAGCAGTTACGAGCGTGCCTTTCATTCGAGTGCCGGGAGAATTGAAATGCGTGTGACCGTGCAGCCAAGCTACGACGGGTGATCCCATCAGATCCGGCATGTCAGTGCTGAATGCGTGGCTCGTCGGCGTTCCAAAGAACTTGGGATCTGACGTACCCTTCATCAATGGCGCATGGTGTGTGAGAACGACAGTGCATTTGCCTGTTTCTCTCGAACTTTCAATCTCCCGAAGGATAAATTCTCTCTCAACTCTATGCAGCTCATTGGTTTCCGCAACCGTA
This sequence comes from Klebsormidium nitens, assembly GCA_000708835.1. Classification (NCBI taxonomy): domain Eukaryota; kingdom Viridiplantae; phylum Streptophyta; class Klebsormidiophyceae; order Klebsormidiales; family Klebsormidiaceae; genus Klebsormidium; species Klebsormidium nitens. The sequence continues at coordinate 27,084 of DF237738.1, read as the reverse complement.
AAAGGCCGTGGAATTCCAAGCATGTCTTTGCAATAGATCAGCTTGTAATCGTTGATACTGCTCTCCACTGCCCTCTGGCAGGCGAGGGGTACATGAGTCCATAGCGTACATCCGATGATCTTGACCCCTTGCACTTCCAACACGTTGCGATCCAAAAAATGCACGTTTGTGTGTTGGTCGGTGATCTTTCGGATCTCATCTTTGACATCGTCATATATGCCACTGTAAAACTCGTGATTGCCGGCCACCACCAACACAGTGACGTACTTTGGGGCGATGTCTGAGATGAAACCTGCAAACTTTGCACTTCCTACCTTGCCTATGTCGCCCAGCAATGCCAGGTGTGGAGCAGTGACAGGAAAGGTGGGGAATCGTTTCAAAGTCATCTCCAAATGCAAGTCTGAAATAAACTGTATCTTCAAATCGTTCATCGCGCGCCTTTCCCCTATCACCCGTTAAATCGGGGGGCCTCGAACGCGAGAAGAAAAATGATGGTATACGGAAATGAGCAAACCGGAATGGCCGATTCTGACAAGTAAACAGAAAGAATGGGTGAGGCGGTTGTACGCTGTAGAGGAGAAGGTGAAGATTGCCGTACCAACATGGATGAATGGGCTGAAAGAAGATGACGCAAAGATCTTGAAAAGAATCATACAACAAGAATTTCTGAAATATCTGGAAGACGAGAGGGATCCCCCTCAAAAATCCAACGAATCCAGACCCCCGACATTTCGGGCCGATGCACGATCGCAAGGACCAGAAGATGGTATAGACCTCTCTGGTTGATCACCTTAAAGGTCCTATTTCAGTCGGGTTTGAGACGGAATTGGGACCAACCTCTGACCTTAACGGCACTTCGGTACGTCCACTTGAGATTTGCAAAATCTCTCGAGGGGGTAAAGGAAAAAATAGTAGTTTTTGAAAGTGCTCGGATGACACGCAAGTTTCAAAAGGTAATCAAGTTTGAAATGACAAACAACGGCCCCTGTAGAAAGGGCTTGAAAATCATGCTTTTTTCCCCCATCCGTGTATCTCCAAATGTCCACGCAATTGCAAGGCAGGTGACATGCAGCGACCAGTCCGTCTAGAATTCGGCATACATAGCAATCATCGGAGGTGACATGCACGCATGAAACGGACACATATGTGTCTGATATGGATCGAGTCGGTAGCGGAAGAGGTCATCAAGGTTGAATGGGAGTATCCCGTTTGGGCTATAAACAACTATTCAAATCCAAACTCCTCAGCAAACGTGGGCGCATCTACCACCCTTATGCCTAGGCTCCTCGCCTTGGACTCCTTGCCGGACTCCTTCACCTCCAGGTCCTTCACCACGACTATCGTGGTCTGTGACGACACGCTGGTCGTTACTCTACCGCCTGCTGCGAAGATGGCCTTCTCCCATACCGGCTCGCGAAAGCCGGTAAAGACTGCAACCATTCCCAGAAGACCCTCCTCCTGCTCCTGCTCGATCTCCTCATCGGGAACACCGAGAACAATCTGGGGGTGCTCCGCCATAAAGGCAGAGAAGGCGATGAAGCCGACGACCATGCGCTCCGCGGTGATGGATGAGAACCCGTCCAAGCCACGAAGGTCGCTCAAGACCTCTTCGCGGCGGCCCATGTCGCGCTCCAGAAGGTCTGGGAACGCCTTAAGGGCAGCAGCGAGGCGGACAGGGCCCACTCCGGTGCCGAAGCAGTTGGATGCCGTCAGGAGCTTGACCGGATCGGCGCCCTTGATGCCGGCTTGAATGTTGTTGACCAGCTTGCTCGCCAGCGTGAGGTTCACGCCCGGCATCGTCAGCAGCTTGGCCTCGTCTGCCTCCAGATAGGATGCCAAGGTCGTCATGCCGTTCTCGTAGAAGCGGCGGACCAAGTTTTCTTTTATGTTTTCGATCCCTAGCTCAACGAAGAATTTGACGATCCGCTTGCAGACGACGCCCTCATCATCGCCAAGTACAATTGCGTGGACGCGGTTGGCGTCCCAAACGAACTCCACCGGCGGCATCTGAGGTGCGACGGCCTCGATGACGCGGGTGATCTTCGGTATAACTGATCCGGACCTAATCACGTGGATGCGAGCGCCTGGGCCGATGCCTTGCGCCTCGATGAAGCGCGCATTTATCCCGGTGGCCACTTTCAGGATCACGCCTCCAACGTTCACGGGCTCGTAGCGCACTTGCGGGATCAGCTTGGAGTCCTTGGAGGCCTCCCAGACGACCTCGAGGACAGTCGTATCGCCTCCTTGCTGCTCCAGCTCCTTCTTGAACGCGACAGCGTACGTTGGGTTGCCGCTTGTCGGGAGCGCGTGAGCAGAGCCGCTGTCGACGACTATGCCATCTATCGCAAACTTTGACAGGCTGAGCCGCTGCGAGTAGTAGGCCTCCAAAATGCTGTCGCTCACTGCCTCTTCCACGCGCGCGGGCACGATTTCCAGACCACACGAGGTGAGGAGCTTGAGCTGATCCTGCTTTGGGAGATTGGGGAAGACTACCTCGTACGCCACAAAGTGCACCAGGGCCAGCTTCTTCATGGCTGCATCGTCCAGATTTCTCCGGTTGACGAGCCCAGACACCAGACTCCTGGCGTCGGAAGCGAGCTCCGGCTGAAAGTCGGCCTTGGGGACGATGAGCTCCCCGCGCACCGCAAACAGATCGGCTTTCGGCGCCTTCGGCAGGATGCGGAGCTTCTTGGGCAGCAGGTGGCTGAGGTGGGTCAGGTCCGTCCCTTCGACGCCGTTGCCGCGACTGAACATGGAGACCTTCCACTGCTTCTGGCCCGGATTGCGTCTCCAAACCACCAGCGCCGAAACGCCATCGAGCTTATCACTGAGGACGAAAGGCCCCGCGTTCCTGCCAGCCCACTTGGCCAGCGCTCCGTTCCCTGGCTTCACCTTGTCAAGCGAGTACATTGGAAAAGGAAGTGGAACTTTGGCACCCATCGCCGGCGCACCCACGGCATCGAGGACCTCCGAGCGCGGAGCCAGCGCGCGCAGTTGTTCTATTGCGGCGTCGAAGCTGGAATCTGACATTGTCGGACTCGCGGAGTTGTGGTAAGCGTCGGCGGCGGACTGAATCTTGTTCTCGAGGGCTGAAACTGACGTCATCGTGGAGGAGTTGGCCATGATTCTTGACTATTCTAGATCTCCTAACATCTCCGTAAGTATCGCATGTCCCTAAGCAACAGCGCTGCGCAGTGCATCCTCGGCATACCGCCACGCAAAACCTCGGGCAGTAAGGGCGCGCCCCCCTGCTACATTCGTGATAGTGCACGCAGAGATCCCAACCGTCTCTGCCGCTGCAGCAATACTGTCGAAGATAGCCAACTGCTCTCCGGTGATCAGATCGAGCTGCACCACGCGGCGATTTGACTTCTGATTCCTGCCCTGCTCAGTATCAGTGGCCCAGCGCAAGTTCTCGGCGCGGTTGTCGGATGGGTCTCCGTTGATGTGGTCGGGGGTATGCTCCGAAGAGGGAGGGGGTTCGAGGAAGGTCCTCGCGATGACGTCGTGCACCTTGAGGTCCCTCTTCTTATCGATCACGGCCCCAAACACCTTGTAACCGTGCTTGTCGCAGCCGTAGCTCCGCCTCCTTCTGGAGTCCTGGATCCTACCGCGGTCGCTGGCCTTGATATTGGGGAGCAGACCAAGGCGGCTAACGGCCTCTCGCCAAATCTCGCCAGGCAGATCGGCCTGCTCGGCCAAGTGCTCCGGGGTGTACGAGAAGACATAGTCGCCTGTGATCGTCGCACCCTTCAGAGACCTGTCGATGACTCCGTGACTGATCCCGAGCTCTCTCTCCACCGCTTTCACCGAATCGAACCGCAACCCGACTCCGTTTCCCGTGTGACGTGCGATGATGCAAATGCCCATCGTGATTCCCCGCTTCGTGCCCGCGTCGGGGTTGTCCGCGGCCGTCTTGCGCCTGTGAGCCTCCTTCGTCAGCTCCTGCAGATTGGACCAGGCGTCCCCACCTCCCCTACTCACGGGGACGATGTGGTCGCAGTCGAATCCTTCTCGGATGGCGCGTCCGAGGGAGAGTGCCAGGTTGAAGCGCGACCGTTGGACCTGCTTCCCATCGATTGTAATACGGTAGTAGCCATCGGGGTCAACGTAACCTTCGAGGACCCTGCCGACCTTGGCGCTCCAAATCTGCCCGTCTGGCCTGCCGTAGTGGGCCAGGTAGACGTGATGCTGCTTCCATTGATTGGATGGGGCTTCTTCCTGGGGTGGTGGGATGAGAGGCCTCTGAAGATTGGCTGCCTTTGCCTTTGTCTGAGAGAGCTCCTGTTGCTTCACCATCTTCGAAGTATACCTACTCTACCAGGGAACATAACCGTAAGCATTCGTACGCGCGGATTAGCCCGTGGCCATATCTCGCAATTTCAGTCCTTTGAATCCGCGACGCCTGATCCTATCTACAGTAAACTCGATCTGCTGAAATCCTCTCTTGGTCAAAGCGATACCAAAGGCGCGTGCCTTGAGATCGGAATTCATCTCCGCATTGAATCGAGCCAAAAGGTCCGCAGACGGAGCGACGAAGGTCGGCCCGATGTCGCAAAACTCTTTCAAGAACATGCGCATGTCGTCAAACTCGCGCAAGTACTCGTCGAAAGCGGCCGCCATCGGAGCCGGCAGCGGAGCCAGCACCTTCGCGGCCGGGTTGGCGCTTTGGCGAGCATACCATTCTACGCTGCCTCGCACGACCCATACCAGGCACTCCTCGGCTCCCTCCGAGCTCTCCAGCCACGTCTTGAGGTGCGTGGACTGCGGCTTGGAGTGAGGGTCGTTGGGGTCGACCTCCTCCGCGACCTTGTAGGAATTTCGGAACGGGAGGAGGGACACCCGGCGCAGGAGGCCGCCGTCGGCGTCGGCTATGCTGGGCTTGTGGTTGGTGAGCAGGACGTTGGCGTGCGTCGGCACGAAGCTCTCGCACTTTTGGAAGAGCTCCCGGCAGGTGACCGCACCTCCACCCGTCATCTCTTTGATGCAAGCGGAGTTGATGACCTGGCTCTCCTCGGACTCGTCGCATAGGGCCAGACGAGCGCCCTTGAGGGCAACGAGGTGGCTGGAGGCGGCTCCTTCGGCCCGCTTCCCACCGGCCTTGATGATGCAGTCCTTGCTCATGGGCGTGTAGTATGACCCGAACGCCTTCTGGAGAGCCATCTTGAGAGCGCTCTTGCCGTTGCTCCCGGCTCCATACCAGATGCAAAAGATCTCCTCGCTGGTATGACCTGTCAGAGCGTAACCGAGGAACAGCTGGAGCCACCGGACGATCGATTCGTCGGAGTTGAAGAGATCCATCACGAACGCGTCGAAGCGGTCCGTGTTGTGGCTCAACCCCATGTAACGTACGCCGGTCGAGCGGGTGCAGAGCTGGCTCGGGTGCGCGAAGCTCAAAATGCCCGTCCTCAGGTCGAGGACGCCGTTCGGACAGCCGACCGAGTCGATGTCGCAATCCATGAGCTTGATCATCTCGGGATCGTACAAGACGCTCGTGACGTAGTCAAGGCAAGCTCGGGCCTCCTTGGGGGAGTTGACGTTGATGCGGTTCGGCGGCAGCTCGGCGTCCACCTCGTCCCAGCAGGCCTTGATGATGGCCTTGGAGCCTCGCTTATCGAGGGCTGCGACCGTTTGGGCAACACTCTCGGTCCCGTTCACGAGGCCCTTCTCGCTGAGCTTGCGCTCGAAGCGCCGATCGCGTCGGGTGTCGTACCACTTGAAGAGCGTCGACATCTTGTAGGAGAAGGTGGTGACGACGCGGTTGGACTCGTCCAGCACCCAGACCCGGCCGTTCCAGTAGTAGAACTGCTTCTTGGGCCCGGTGACCAGGATCCGGCCGTCCTTGGCGAAGACGTAGCCAAAGATACGGCCGAGACCGCTATAGGAGTCTCCTACGTTCTCTGTCAGGAAGGCGATCAACAGGCGGAGCTCCTCGCCCTGCATCTGACGCACGTTCAGGACCGAGTAGTCGTCCACATCGTGCAGGGGCTCGCGGCAGGCGTCGAGCAATGAGGACTGTAGGGACAGATCTCCGAGGTAGCGAGGCGGTTCATGGCTGCATTCGCTGCCATGGCACCGCACATAGACACGTTTGCCCCTCTTGAGGCAGTTAAAGTTATTGCTGCCGGAATGCTGACGACCAAAGTAGCATTGCCTGGGCCCATGTACTCGAAAGCAGTAGTACGTGCCGAGACAGCCGTGCTCTACCGTGCCGCCAAACGTGCTCGTGGAATCGCCGGCCCGTTCTAGCAAGAGCTGCCGCATCTCGCGCACGATGGCACTCTAATCAACGACAGGGCTCCTCGGGGCCGATATGGGCTCGGGAGACAGCGGCTCGTCGTCGGGAGTGCCACCGATCAGAGGGGGCACCTCGTCCGACCCCTGGGAGTTGACCAACTGGATCAGCCACTGTGGCATGGGGTTGCAGCCACAGTGTGGGTCCCCGTTCTGCCACTCGTACGAGTAGGTGATGCCGTCCTCGTCCTTGTAGCTGCTGGGAGGGGCGAAGATGACTCCGCCCTCCCCTCTTCCATCGATGGCGTACCGCTCGCGTTCAAATTTCAGGCCAGCGAAATTCCGGCGGCGCGTTAATCCTGTAGAGTCGTTCCTCCGGAAGTAGAAATGCCGACCGTTCGAGCCCGTCTTGGCCTGGAGCGTGTCGGGCGAACCATGCTCGGCGACCAGAACCTCCCACAGGTCGAAACCCGACCTCTTGCCGGCGGAGGCCATGAGGTCGACGTCGAGGACAAACAGGTCGCTGATGCCCGTCAATATCGCGACGCTGTTCGCGTTCGGGCACTCCTTGATGACGTCTGCGATCTGGGCCTTCCAAGTGGAGACGGTGTCCAAGTTCTTCCACGTGCGTGGAAACTGCGACTTCTTCTTGCCCGAGGACAGGTAGATGCGGACTGGAATGGCGTAGAATTCTGCCCCTGCGAGGTCCCTGATCGTAGCCGTGATGGACGCCGTGGGGTTCATGGATCCTGATAAATACATAGATAATTGGTTACTTAATTGAAGCGCACTATCCTCCTAAGTACCCGTAATCCCTAAGCTCAAGCGCTGCGCAGTGACTCAGGACCGGGGTGCCTGTGGTGTCGAATCATGGGCAGACGCCGCACCAAACATATTGTCCGATATATAGGCCCCGATGTTGCTCTTGTCGTAGAACATGTCCAACGTTGGCAACAGCTCGACTTGCTTCGAGCCTTTCGCAGCTCGGGCGGCGGCCGTCGCCGCCTCTGCGGCAGCCATCGCGGCCGTTGCGGGGTCCAGATCCCTGTTACCCTGCTGCAGGCGCTTGCGCTTGTTCGATACATCGTCCTGACGAACGTAGAGCAGGGCTGCCGTCAGCACCAGCAGGATGCCAAAGAGCTGCAGCACGCTGATCAGCGGACTGAGGAACGCGATGAGGCCCAAGCCCAACAGAATGGGAACCAGTACTTTTGGGTCGAGCTTCATCGCCGCGTTCACCAAGGCAGAAGCGTCCATATGAATTGAACGAGGTTTTACTGCGAAGGCCCAGCTGAGGTGCTGGCCCCTCCACCTCCTTCCTCCGCCACCGCGTCGAGACCCTCCGCCATCACCTGACGCTTCCTCTCCTCAAAGTGGGCCTTGGCCTTCAACTGCTCGTCCTTGTGGCCTGCCATTATCGCATTCAACTGGGGGTCCTGATAGATCTGTTTGTCGATGACCTCTGGGTCCGGAGGCATGCGCAGCCAGCGGTAGCAATCCACTACGAAGATGTCGAAATTTGGATCCAATGCAATCAATCTCTTCACGTGCGCGTTCGCGTCTTCCAAGGTGTCAAAGGCCCCGCGGATCTTGAGGCCGAAGGTCGAGCACTTTTGAGGGCCGTTCGGGGTGGCGAAGCTCACGATCGCAAAGCTGATACCAGATACTTTCAACGGATCCTCATCCAGATACAGCTCGGTAGCCATGCCATCTGTGGGGAATTAAGTCAATGCCAAACGCACGCGAGGAGCACTTCGCCAGGCCCCCACCGGTGTTTTTTCTCTTGTCGTATTATATCGCTAAGATGGACCCACACCAAGAGTCGTTCGAGGAGAATTACGAGGAAAATTACGACGAAGACTACAACAGTGGCCTCTGCAGCCTCAGGCACGTGATCATAGTTCTGGCCAAATACGTCATCTACGGCCTGGTGGTAGCTGCGATAGTGCGCTACGCACCCGTGTACGGTGCGGCCATTTCGGATCAAGAGTTGGTAGTCATCGGCGCCGTTGCAGCTGGAGTAATCCTGATTGGTGAGAGGGTATTGCCAAAAACATCTACCCTGGCGCTCAAATTGCGCTGATATGTGTGCCCGTTTTTTTCCGTCCAAAAGCCATGGCTGCAGGCGATTTCAACATCAAAAAGTTTGACATGTCAAAGCTTCAGGACCACAAGACGGTCGTAGTCATTGGCAGACGGGGCGTCGGGAAGACGACCCTCATAGCCGACATACTGTACCACAAGCGGCAGATTCCAGCCGGAATCGTCATAAGCGGCTCAGAGGACGGCAACGGCTTCTACCGCAAGTTCATACCAGACAGTTTCATATACGACACCTTCGACGAGGAGATCATCAAAAAACTAATCGCCAGGCAGAAGAATCTCACGAGACTCAAGGTCAAAGACTCCAGCGTCTTCCTCCTCCTGGATGACTGCCTCTTCAAGCAAAACATCATGAAGTCTGACACCATGCGCTATCTATACATGAATGGCCGCCATTTCGGCCTCATGGTCATCTTGGCGTCTCAGTACATCATGGACATACCTCCACCCGTCCGATCCAACATTGATTACGTCTTCATATACAACGACCCGATCCTCGCCAACCGTAAGAGGTACTACGACCACCTGTTTGGCGTGTTCAAGACGTTCTCACAGTTTGAGGCGGTCTTCAAGGCGTGTACCAGCAAGCACGAATGCCTCGTGTTGGACAACACCGTCCAGAGCACGGAACCGACCGATGCAATATTCTGGTACAAGGCAGACATCCACGAGCACTTCAAGATCGGGGCGCCGGCATATTGGGCACATCACAATCGCACGTACGCAGATTCAGAGCTGCAAAAGAGAAACGAGGTCGTTGTCACCAGCAACGGCATCAGGGTGCGCAAGTCAAAGTGAAATGCCGAGGTTGGGAACTCGGAGGGTCGATTTGTTGGAATATAGCGGGAGACGTCCGCTCTCCGTGATCTGACAAACGCAATTTGAGCAGCGCGGATTCAAAGACCTGACGCAAGCCGTGCGTACGAATGCTTACGGTTATGTTCCCTGGTAGAGTAGGTATAATTCGACAATGGTGAAGAAGCAGCTCTCACCGACCAATCATGCCATCTACCAGAGGGAGATGAGGGCCAAGGCAAAGGCAGCCAAGGGTCCCAAGCCTCTGATCCCACCACCCGTGCTCCAGGGGTGGCAACAGCACCACGCCTACCCGGCCTACTACGGCAGACCAGACGGGAGGGTCTGGAGCGCCAAGACCGGCCGGGTCATCGAAGGTTTCAGCAGATCCGATGGCTACGGCTACATCAAAATCGACGGGAAGGACGGCCCGAGGTCTCGTTTCAACCTGTCGCTCTCCCTCGGACGCGCCATCGAGGAGGGGATGGAGTGCGACCACATCGTCCCCGTCAGTAGAGGAGGTGGAGATGACTGGGCCAACCTGCAGGAGCTTTCAAAGCCGGATCACAGGCTCAAGACCGTCTCGGACAACCCCGACGCGGGCAAGAAGTCGGGCATCACCACGGGCATCCCCATCGTCGCGCGCCACGTGGTTACCGGAGTCGAGACCAGCTTCAATTCGGTTCGTGATGCGGTCAGAGAGCTCAAAATCCACCACACTGTCATCGATAGGTATCTGAATGGCCTGACGAGCAGGGGCGACTACGTCTTCTCATATACTCCGGAGCACCTGGCCGAACAGGCCGACCTGCCCGGCGAGACGTGGCTGGAGGCCGTCAGCAGCTGGGGTCTCGTCCCCAATATCAGGGCCAGCAACCGCGGTAGGATCCAGGAATCCAGAGGAAGGCGGAGCTACGGCAGAGATCAGCACGGCTACAAGCGATTTTCGGCCACGATCGATAAGAATGAGAGGGACCTCAAGGTGCACGACGTGATCGCCAGGACCTTCCTCGAGCCCCCTCCCTCGTCGGAGCATACTCCCGACCACATCAACGGAGATCGGTCCGACAACCGCTCAGAGAATTTGCGCTGGGGCACTCCGACGGAACAAGGCAGGAATCAGAAGTCAAATCGCAGCGTTATCCAGCTGGATCTGATCACCGGAGCGCAGTTGGCGGTCTTTGGTACCATCGCTGAGGCCGCAGAGGCTCTTGGGATATTTGCAAGTAATATCGGCAATGTAGCAGCGGGCCGCCGACTCGCTACCGGCGGATTTAAGTGGATTTATTCAGAGGCACTCCACACTTAGGGACATACTATACCGAGATTGGGAACTCGGAGGGTCGATTTGTTGGAATATAGCGGGAGACGTCCGCTTTCAGTAATCTGGCAAAGTGCAGAATGTGCTGCCATCTGCTCCGCTGCCTTCTTCTTACGATCGATTCCGCGGCCAAAAACCCTCCCACCTATGCTCACACTCACGCGAAATTGTTTCACGTCGTTGCCGTCTCCTCCAAAGTCCTCCACGGCATACATCGGCGTAAACATGTCCTGCCCGATATTGTTACTAGACATGTTTGCGTACATTCCCTGGAGGTGCCGCATCAGAGACTCCTTCCAATTCGTGTCTCGTTCCACCTCCACGAAATCTACGCGTTTCAGAAGATTGTAAATGAAATTGCGACATGCTGAGATCCCACAGTCTTCGAATAAGGCTCCGACCAAGGCCTCGAAAGCATCCTCAAGCTTGCTCGGGTTCAAGTTCCACTGCCGTTGAAGGGCCTTGGAATTCATCATCAAGAATTCCTGAAGCCCGAGCTTCAAGGCCCACGCCGACAACGCCTCACCGCATACCAATTTGGTGCGAATCCTGGTCATAAACCCCTCATCTTCACCGGTGTACCTATCGAATATGTACTTTGTGACGATCAATCCTAATACGCTGTCGCCCAAGAGCTCGAGTCTCTCGTTGGAGCCTTGGGCTGCAGAGTACTCTTTCAACGTGCTCTTGTGCGTCATAGCACACACGTAGAGGTCCAAATCAGATATCCGAATCCGGGGGAAGTCGTCAGAATTGAACATGTTGAGCATAGTCTCCATGGACGAGCGAGTAATGCCCCGCTCGGCCGCAAACGTACTAATAGAAGGCACACACACCATACCTTGTATATACGTGCACAATATTTCTAGTGCAACGGACGCACTTTTCAATCGCTGTTGTTTGGGTCCGTATCCGTGGCCCATCAAAATCCGTTGCAAGCACACATACATTGTACAAACCCAGGAGGACCTACGCTTGCACTAGGCACCGGCGTAGGTGCCGCGCTGGGAGGAGCAACACTTGGGGGCGCGCTAGGAACTCTCGTAGGTGCTGATCCAGGAGCGACGCTTGGGGCCGAGGCGCTTGCGCTAGGTACCGGTGTAGGTGCCGCACCGGGCCCAACACTCGGGGGAGGCGCGCCAATGCTCGGGGCAGCGGTAGGTGCTGATCCAGGAGCGACGCTTGGGGGCGCACTTGTGGGAGGCGCGCCAGAGCTCGCCACCGGCACACCAGGAACGCTACCAGACAGCCTCGCAAGGAGACCGAGGAAGCACCCCAAGGTGTACGTGCTGGGCTCAGACTGTTGAAATTCGCTCCTGACGTCCAAATAGCCATCCGACGCATCCGGACCGCCCACGATCGCCCCAGCAACGATGGTAGGGTTGGGTTTTGGTGTCGAGAAGAATTGGAAGCCGCCATCGCAGGTGTATTCGATCCCGTCTTGGGGTATGGACGCAGCGCGATGGTGGACGTGGGTAGGATACGATGCAGTGAAGCCGACCATGTAGCTCAAGCTGAGCGGGTTCGACCCCAATATGTAGTCGGCCTGCCCCTGGCTGTAAAAAATCAACTCGAAAGCAGAGTAGGCCCGATCTGGACAGGTGACGGTGGCATTCCCTAGGTGGTCCGCATAGGCCGCGATCAAGAAGGAACTGCTCGTGACGTACTGCAACGGGCTCCATTCGCGCAGCCAAGCGAGACCAGCCGGCGTCTTTTGCACACCGTTGGGTGCCACGTAATGGCATGCGAAGTCGTTTGCAACCTGCCTGTAATGATCGAGAGGGACCGAAGCGCCAGGTGGAGCCAGCTGGCTCCAGAGAACGACCGCTCCCGCTAGCTTGCTGTCCCAGCTGAATTCGGTGACGGCGTTTTGCCACCCCAGCGACGGGTCAGCGAAATTCGGGCCGGTTGCATACCGGAGGTAGACCGGATCGGACGTGGCTCTGAACAGCCAGGCCGAAGCCCACAGGAGCTCGTCGCCGTAACCAGAGTAGGAGTTGTAAAAGGCTGCTGCCTGAGGCACCGAAACCGCGTAAGTTAAACGGTACTTGTCTGCAAATTGGAACAGGTGCGCGGCTTGAACCAGCAAGGTCTGAGAGTATGCAGGGTCCGACGTTCTGAAGACAATCGATGCCGCAGCGAGGGCCGCTGCGGCCTCTGCTGCAGGTTCCGTTCCTGGACTGGTGACGTTCACTGCGAAAGAAGGTCTCGGTGTGGTCAGGTTCTCGGGCCTTTGCCAGCATTTATGGTCTATGTTGCCGTCTCCCACCTGTACGTAAAGCTCATTGGGGGATGCGTGCGCCTTTATCAACCAGTCAGTGCCCCACCGGACGGCGTCGGAAGCCGGCGCGTAGTTGGGGCCATACAACGTGCCATACTCTACCAAACCGTACGAGAGCATGGTCACGGTGTAGGCGAGAGGGAGGCCGAAGAGGCAAAAGTCTCCAGAGTCGAAATAGCCCTGCGTCAGGTCGATGCCGTGATCAGCGCCGTCGCCGAGGCAAGAGTCACTGCGCCAAGGGATCGGTTGCTCCGGAGGGAGCTTCCCGCTTCGCTGCGCGTCGAGAAATAGTAAGCCCGTCGAGAGGGCAGACTGATAATCGATGCTCGGGTGAGCTGAGCTGAGTTGCCCTAAACAAATCTGACCAGCAAGCAGTAGGACGAGGACGTTCATCGTTGTATTGTGGTCGAGAGAACGTTTGGATCACACGTACGCGCTCTCCAAAACGGAATACATGGAGAATCTCTTAGCAAATCAGAAGGTGGCGGCCGCTAGCGTCGGTTTGGAGGCTGAGAGCCGTCGGGAGCTGTTGTTGGGGAGCTGAAACGGATCTGGAACGTTCGTGCCAGTGGACGTTCTTGAGCCGGTCGTACACCGCGACGATATCGTGGCAGAGGTCGCAGTACGGGATGGTGGTCAAGGTCGGGTCCGTCCGGTGCTCGCCCTTCTCAACGTGCTCGTCGCACAGCTTGAGCGTCTTGTCCACGATGACCCGTTCGTTTGGGCCGTATCCCGAGAAGGTGAGCCGCACCAGGCCGTCCCGCCCGATCAACCAGGTCTTGACCTTGACGCAGCCAGCCGCGAGCGTCTGCGAGATCGCGGCCGGTGTGAGCGAGCCTATCCTAATTGCTGCAGCCATGGATAGGGCTCAGATTATTCGTCGCCTCGAGCGAGCGCGGGTGGGAGTTGAACGAGATGTTATTTCACTATGTGGTGAACGAGGCCAGCATGGAAGACGACAGCTCCTGTACCCTTCTTATGCTTTGCGAGCAGGCGACCGACCGACTCTGGTGTTTGCCGACCTTTTGTGAAGACCAAGTGCCTCTCGAATCGATGGCTGCTTCCCAGGTTGTGAGAAATCGACATCTTCTTCATGAGCGTAGAGGCCTTCTTCACACCCACGTTGCCCGTCAGCTCAACTCGTATCGTCTGTGTCGACCGGCCGACCACACTCACGCGTCCTCTCTGAGCTCCGACGATCTTTGCGAGCTCGCTCCACTGGTTTTTTCTTTTCGGACGCCTTGCTCGCTGCGGTGCTGGGCTTATACGCTCTAGGTCGTATATATGCCCACGCAAGTCTGATATGCGCTGCTCGTTGGCAACCTTTGCATCTCGTAACCCCTTTACCCGTTCTACAAAACTCCCCAACTTTGCAAACCTATCCTGCAGCTGTTTGTTCAGTGAGAGACTCGTCTGCAAGATTGACATGTCATCCATAACATACTGATTATTTTTGCGTCACATTCTGCCTAAAGAGCTCTTGACTTCTCACGTTTCCTGGTGGTGCAAAGTTCATGACGTAGAAATAAGATCCGTCCGCCAGCTGAGACACACCCGCGCCGATATTAGTACTCGATTTCCAGACCAGCGCCGTCCCATGACCCGTCGTCGGACTGAAACTAGGAGAATCATAGTTGTACGCGTCCAATTCTTTTGCCCACAGTGAGATTGCGGTCTTGAAGTCAGCCTCCTTGGCCCAGACCTTTGCGAGGTTTTCTCCGTAATTCGAAGTACCGCTGTGGGCATATCTCTTACGGTCGGCCCAGGCCTGAGATACGGAGGCGATGCCTGCATCCCACTGCACTGCTGGGGCACTGTGACTCCTCCTGAAACTGTTTACATTGTTTAAAAGGGCGCCTACGTCTATGGACATGCTGTGCTCTCATCACAGAAAATAACGCCTCTCAAGTATACACGCTCCTTTTGGGTATCAGTTCCCGGATGTTCCTCACTCTCCGAACTTGGGGAGGGGCATCGGGCTCTACGATTTTGGGGGTGCGCGTTTCTGTCGCTACGATTGTTGGGGATGCGTGCGTTGCAGGAAGCTGGGCGGGGCTCTCGACATCGGGTGCTACGATTGTGGGGGGTATTTGCGTCACAGAGAGCTGGGCGTCTCGGATCGTGGGGCCCGCCTCAGGGATCTCTGGGTAGGTCAGGATGTCTGACTCGCTGTCTGGGTAGGTCAGGATGTCGGATTCGCTGGGGGCGTCACGGTAAGTGGGTGCGTTTGACACTTCCACTTTCTCTGGTACATGAGGCGTTAAAGGAGTGGAGGTGGTTGCTGGGGAGTGGAAGCTCTCCTCTTTTTCCTCTCGAACTGCCCGGCTGCGCTGTTGGCTAGCTGTTGGCTGCGCCGTTGGCTGGCTGTCGGCTGCGCTGTTGGCTACCGCTGTGGGCACCTGGTCTGCCTCGGCAACCCTGGGACCAAGACAATGGCCAGCTTGATCAAAAGGTGCTTGAGCATTCGGATCGAACCAGGAAGGGAATACAAAGTTGGAAACGTCTACCTTGACTTTGGCATTAACCAGATTAATGGTGCAACTCGTCGATGAAACTTGAGAGCAGATAGGCGTGCGCGTGTCCTTGTTGAGCTCGTGGAAGAGCTCGAGCACCAGACGGCTGACCGAGACGCTGACGGAATTGCCTGTGGGCCCCTGTAGTAGGCCTCCCTTTTGCTTCAAGACATTTTGCACAATGAGGCTGCGTGAGGGTCTCCCATCATCTTTCCAGCCGGAAACCTGATGGACGTTATCTAAGATGAACACCGGAAATGTTAGGGCGTCAAGAGGGCCCAACATAGCCAAGTAGACGAGTCTGGCACGAGGCAAGCCCCAAGCCTTGCACATCAGCCGCAACTGCTCCAAGCATGCCTTGTACATGTGCATCCCAATATGGGGCTTGACGGATTCTGAGAGGTTGATGAGGGCGATCGAAGTCATTGATCTATGATGTTGACAAACTTTTTTGTGCATCACACACATGTGCAACTGCAAAGTTTCAGTTGACTCTCGTTAAAGCAGACTTGAGCTGACGATGTCGGAGCGGGGGTTGTGGGAGGAGGCGGAGGTGGAGGAGATGGGACATCAATCGGTAGAACTTCGGGCGGCGGCGTGGCTGGAATCGTTGGAGCTGGGGTCGTGGGAGGTGGAGGTGGAGGAGATGGAATATCGATTGGTAAAACTTCGGGCGGCGGCGTGGCTGGAATCGTTGGAGCTGGGGCCGTGGGAGGAGGAGGTGATGGATCAGGGGCTGGGGCAGGAACCGGAACAATGGCTGGAGCAGGGGCTGGGGCAGGAACCGGAACAATGGCTGGAGCAGGGGCGGGAGTGGGAGCCTCTGTGACATTATCGCATGGGGTAGGTGTAGGTGTTGGGGTTGGTGTCTCAGTAATGTTATGGCAAGTCTTGTTATGAGCGCATAGCAAAGACCTCCTCGGGATTCCAGCGAGGGCAGGGCCAGGGACAGATGCACACATGATGAGGCAGATGACCAGCATGTGACGCCTCATGATTCTTTGCTCTTCTGAGAGAAAAAAATACGATCCATGAGACGCGGGAAAAATGTCAATGTATACAAAGATGGATTTCAACTACGCTGTGGCACTCGCACTGGCATGCGTGTTCCTACTAGTCTTACTGCTGGAGCTAAGGCCAAACTCACTGGAGATGTACACCCCTTGGAACCGGATCAACTCCACTATCTACCAGCGTCATATTGCAAGTCCTGGAGTCTGAGAGTAAATGTCCCCAGCTTTTGGAAATCTCATCTCGCTCTTGAAAACCAGGCAGTTTATCTCATGTGCTAGCTCTGTAGCCAAACGATATGCACCCCCGTCGTTCATCTTGCAAGGATGCTCTGGGAGGTCCAATACATTCCCCTCCCAGTCGCATCCACGCTGAAAACCGGCAACCATCATCTTCTTTTCACACACCCTGGATTCGCAGACGCCTGTGTGAGCCTCCATCTCTCCTCTCACGTACCTGCAGACAAACAAGAACCAATCAAAAAGCGTTGCCTACCTATATGAATTCTGAATTTGCAAAATTCTGAAGTGCAATACTGAAGGCCATTGAGAAGGGAACGCCACTTACATCACAGCACAGCCTGGCCGATGGCACATGCTAAGCATGGCGTCGCTCCTCGTCTTTCGCTTCATATCAGCAAGTCAATGAAAATATCTTAGTCTGAAAGGCATCTGAAGAGGGCGTGGGCGTCATGATTATTCGACCGGCGACTGCATTAAATCGCGTAATGATTGATCGACCGGCGGTTGCGCAAACGGTATTATGCATCGGCCGACTGACTGGGAACCTTTAGGTCTCAAAAGACCACTCATTCGGGACTTCCGGGGAGGATTTGAACTGAGGTGAGGCAATGGCGTCCGCCTTTGACAGCCTTCCAGTTGAGCTAGTGTACGCCATTGCTACCAAGGTAGACGCCAATGGAGATATGGCTTGCTTCCTGTCAGCCCTTTGTCAGCCAGGGCCAGTCAAGGACTCTATTCAGGTGATGGGGCTCAACAGTGTCACATGCAGAGACACTGTGAAGCTGAGAGCTGTTGAATTCTCACACAAGCTGGTGGAGGTGGCCAGCCCAATCTTCCTAAGAGGTTGCTGGTCCTTGCTGGTGGCAATATTCAGGGGCAGAGACCTGGCGAGGACTGCTCGCAGCGGGACGTGGATGATCGATCAACACCTAGCACCGGTGGGGAGAGCGGGGAAGATCGGGGGGCACCTGCTACGCCCATCGAAGCGCAGGAAGCTGCTCCTCTCCCAGGTTAGCGTTATTTAGTAATCGTCCATCATGACCATGCGAACGTTTTCGTCGTCGGCATACGTCCTCAGCCAATCTAACACCTGCGTCGCTTCTTCTTTAGCCTCTGGGTTTGAATGCGGAAACAATTCCCAAGTCTGTCAATCCTATCGTATGCATCCTCGACATCGGATTTTGATATCTCCCTGTACATTCGGTCGTTATCAAACCGGCGTACGAAGTCGGTTGTGGACGACCCAAGGTAAAAACCCTTTATGTTCCAATCGGAACTCCATATAGGATTTTGATTGTTATGCTGAACGTCTGTGTATCCCACGAGCAATTGTGAATCGTACAGGCCACTGGCAAACATCTTGCACTTTGGGCACCAGTCCTTAGAGTGAATATCGTGGTATAGGTACCTAGCCGAGACAGTGACTACTCTCTTTTGCCTGCCAAACAGTGCCGAGTAGTTCACCGGTCTCTGCTCGTAGTCTATCACGTCCTCTCGGTGAACCTTTTCGTAGATCCATTCATTGATCTCGTCTTCTTCTGGCTCAAACTCCAGGTTCATACACAGCTTTTTTGTAGCGTCATGGGAGATCTCTCGGGGAACGATGTACCATTTCAAGCTCCTGCCCATTTTGTCTAATGGTCAGAAGAAAACATGTTCACCAAAACGCAAGAAATCTTCCTGCAGATTCGGGTGACTTCGACAGACATCGACAGGAATGACTTTAGACAGCAGCTGGAGCTGGGCAGAGAAGAGAGCCGGAAGGACGTGAGCCATAAGTGCCTGGAGTTTGGGGGCCTGCGGGTGCGAATTGATCGGCTCTACACGCTGGCAACCCCGCCCGACTTGGACGTGGTTCGCGCGCTCATGACGTCTGACCAGAGTTGTCACCCGGGGCCTGGGCTTTCTTTAGATTATGAGCAGAGCATACAAATGTACCTTGCGCGCCCCAACCTCGAGGGCGGCCCGCTCGACTCAGAGTCAGAGCTGATCGCCGTCATGCGAAACGTTTCCATACGGCTCACTCTCGTGTGCTACGGGTGCGCAACATGTAGAGAGGATTCGTACTGGGCGGAAGTCGCGGTGGAATTGTTCTTCAGGCCCGAAGTCTGTGGGATGTGCTTTAAGGAGGAGTTTGAAAATGCCATCCTAGTCGATTCGGAGCTTGACGCATCGATCACCAGGATCAATTCATTCGGGAGGACCGGAGGACAGCTCGAATCCCTCGTATACAACGACGAGGATGGAGAGGGAGTAACATGGTTTCATCCGATTATCAAGGGCATCACCGACGACTACTATCCAGCTGGCGGGCTCTTCAATGAAGCGCTCAAGAACGGAGGTGTCCTCCAGAGGCTGGAAGTGTTTGTGGGTGGCGCAAAGGTGCCAGTAGCGACACTGCATGGAAATGCGGTGGCTCAAGGGTCGAGAGCAGGGAATCTGTGGGCCAACAACGTAGGGGAGGCTTTCTTCTGGTCGTCCGTAGATGTCGACGGAGAGCTAATCCGCGTACAGTTTGGATTCTGTAATCGTAGCGATATAGACAGCACCCATATCCCGTCGATGAGATTCTTAAAGTTTATTAGGCAGAACATGGGTCCGTGAATACTATTCTTTTAATACATCATCAATCATATTGTGGCATCATGGTTGTCTATGTCCCTAAGTGTGAAGTGCCTCTAAGTAAATCCACTTGAATCCGCCAGCAATGCGTTTAAGGCCTCCTGCTACAGCGCGAATATTGCTCTCTGAAATCCGAACGGCCTCTGCGGCCTCCGCTATGCTTCCGAAGACCACCAAGTGATGTCCGGTGACCGAATCCAGCTGGATGACGCGGCGATTATTACTCTTATTCCGGCCTTGCTCCGTCGGAGTGGCCCAGCGCAAATTCTCCACGCGGTTGTCGGAGGGGTCTCCGTTGATGTGGTCGGGTGTATGCTCCGAAGAGGGAGGGGGTTCGAGGAAGGTCCTCGCGATGACGTCGTGCACCTTGAGGTCCCTATTCTTCTTATCGATCGCGGCCCCAAACACCTTGTAACCGTGCTTGTCACAGCCGTAGCTCCGCCTCCTTCTGGAGTCTTGGATCCTACCGCGGTCGCTGGCCCTGATCTTGGGGAGCAGGCCCCAGCTGCTGACGGCCTCCAGCCACCTCTCGCCAGGAAGGTCGGCCTGCTCGGCCAGGTGCTCCGGGGTATATGAGAAGACGTAGTCACCCCTGATCGTCTCACCCTCAGAGACCGTTCGATGAATACGTGATGGATTTTCAGCTCTCTGGCCGCCGCAATCACCGAATCGAAGCGGGTATCGTCCCCGGTGGCCGCGTGGCTCGCGATGATGGGAACGCCCATGGTGATCCCACGCTTCGTACCTGCCTCAGGGTTGTCCAGGGCCGTCTTGCGCCTGTGAGCCTCCTTCGTGAGCTCCTGCAGGTTGGACCAGGCGTCCCCACCTCCTCTACTGATGGGGACGATATGGTCGCACTCCATGCCCTCCCCGATGGCTCTCCCTTGGGAGAGGGACAGGTTGAAACGGGACCTCCTGACCATCTTCCCGTCGATGTTGATGAGATTGTAGCCGTTGGGGTGCAACGTACCTTGGAGGACCTTGCCGAGCTTGGCGCTCCAGATCTGCCCATCGGGCCTGCCATAGTAGGTCTGGTAGGCGTGGTGCTGCTTCCATAGCGTCGTGGCTTCAGCACCCTGGGGTGGTGGGATGAGAGGCCTCTGAGGCTTGGGACCCTTGGCTGCCTTTGCCTTGGCCCTCAGCTCCCTCAAGTAAATCGCATTTTTGGTCTGCGATGGCTTCTTCACCATCTTTGAATTATACCTACTCTACCAGGGAACATAACCGTAAGTATTCGTACGCGCGACTCACGTGCGCTTCAAATCCTCCGCGGCGGTCTGCTCAAATCCGCGTTTGGTCAGTACGAAAGACCGACCTTTAAGGTCGGCAATCTTTGTCAGTGAAGTGACAACCGGACCTTCACCGGACCTATTGATCGGCGAGCCTTCCGAAATCATCTCATCAGAAGAAGCGTCGTGCACCTCCAACGCCTGCACAACATGGTCACACAGGCGCAACGCCGCGTCGCGCTGCCTGACTGCCACAGTCTTCAGAGCCATGCTATGAAGCCTGTGCGGAAAAAATGTAGCACATTTCGATCGCAGAAAGCAGAGCATGTCTTTGGCCCCCGTGTTTCGAGATACATCTACGATACTCTCTAGCAACCAAATCGGGCTGGCCGAACAGGTGGCCAACGGCATGTGGCGTCTGCTCGTCAGGGAGGGTAAGGCGACTTTCATACCGGCACGGGACCTCGAACGCATTCTGAAAAAAGAGGTCGAAAGAGTTTTTCGAGACCCCTCATATGCCGAGTGCATACCACAGGACGCTACAGGAAGGCAGAGCTTTCATGACCACGTGCTGCGGACTATTCTCCAGTTACGTGCCGACAGTGGTGGTTATGTTGCATGGGGCGCATGGGATGAGTTAGTCGATGATCTGAGATCTCGGTATGATCTGACCCCATCGGCAGATAATATGTAGATACATTGTATGAAGTCATCATCTCATGTAGATTTTTCATCCTTCTTTGCTGTCGATGCCGGCCACGAGTATACTATCTGTAGGTCCTTCTCAGAGACCCTAAAGATCGTGAGAGAACTCGGCTTGGGAACACGCTTCAAACGTTTTGATACGTACATGGATGCATTGAGCTGGGCACAGAAAGATAGGAGAAAAGACCTAGAATTTTCCGAGGATGGGACATGGAATGTCGTCACCGTTTTTTGATCTCGTACTTCAGGCAGCCATTAGCATGGCCAGTGAAATGCAGCTATCTTTAGGAACTATTCATCAGCTTCACGCCATAGGACCGCAGGACAAGCTCATTTCAATCAATCCCACGCATTCATTCTTTGCATCAGGCGCACCCCAATGGGAGCGCTACCAACACTTTTCGAGTGATCCAATCGTCCAATACTTCAATGAACCACAGCCATGCATATCTGCTGACTCATCGACATCCTTCACCTGTGCGTTAGATAAAACTGGGGGACTCATAAACGGCATGTTCCTGTGCATCGAGCTACCCGTTTTGACAGCCCCCTACGCCTACGTGAAGCCAAACCTAGGGTACATGCTGATTGATTCCATGTCCCTGTCCGTTAAGGGAGTAGAACTGGATCGGATGAGCGGCGTGGGGATGCTGGTCAAATCAGAGCTCTCTAAGCAAGCCGCACAGGCCGATGGGGTTGCCAATATGCTAGACGGGGTGAGCGTGCCCGAGGTGCTTATCGAACGCTTCGAGTGCACCCTCAGAGACGAAACTGCGGCAACTCACTGGCTCTTGCACGTTCCGCTGCCTTTTTGGTTTGCGAGATCGACCGTCAGCAACCCGTTTCCTCTGGGCGTGCTGGCCAGGGAGGACGCGGTTTTGCAGATCACATTCAGGAGTATCGCTGAAGTCATCGTGCCAGAGCCCCCAGAAAACACCACTCTGACACCCAAAATGTCACTCGTCACGAGCAATCTTTACATACCACCGGACGTTTCAAACGAGCTGCTGAGATCGGAGATAGACTTGACCAAGAAACAGCTCTTCCAACAGAACTTCTATCAGATTGAGACAGTAGATCTCGAGCTGCCGATACAGCGCCTGGAGATCATATGCAACAGACCCGTCAGACGGATACTGTGGACGGTCGTTGGACCCATGATGCCCGGATCCGCTATTATGACCGGGGCTATTGCAGTCTCAAGACTCGTATTCGACGGCCATGATGTTGCAGCTACGGCACCGAAAGACCCAAACACCGGCCTTAGCACCGACGCATTCTACTCAGAGATCGTGCAGCCATATCTCTATGGGTCCAGCAGCGGGGTGCCCGGGGTCTGCAGCCACTCGTTCGCCTTGAGCACAGCCGACAGGCCGTACATGGGACCCAAGCTGCCCCTCTACCCATTCTCAGCCAAGGATGCAGACTATGGGTCACCATACGCGGACCAGCCGAGTGGAGCTTTCGACCTTTCGTACACACGCAATTTTCTGGAGGTCCAGCTCAATCCAGAGGTGGTGCCGGAGGGGAGCAGCATACATGTTCTGTTTGAGACATACAACGTCCTGGAATACACCCTGGATGAAATGAAAACCCTGTACATCGATTAAAATCAACTGTTGGTTCAACAGGTTGGGACGAAACGAGCGCCTCTTGCCTGATTCAGCCTCAGCCCTAGGGGCCGGCACCGCCTAGCTGTGATCCTTTTGAACTCTCGAAAGGCCTCCTCTGTGCGACCTGACTGGTCAACTACCTCTTCTACTTCTACGGGGTCTACCTGCTCGAGCTGAGTCAGAAGCAGCTCCAGCTCTAGGACCTGAACGTTCAGGCGATGGTCCAAACGGATGAGGAGGTCGATCTCCAGCTCATTCATCTCTTCGAGCGTAATGCCTCCAATTTTGGCAAATTGGCCGTTGCGATCGTGGCTGCAGGGAGAGAAGAGAGGGGTAAATGTTGAAACTATTTGCATGCATGTGCAAGCCTTTGTGAATGGATGATAGCCAGCATAGGGTTGAATGATGGGGGAGGAACACTCACTCGTCGTCCAGGAACTTCGTCGCCAGAAGTAAAGCAGTAAGGAGTACTCTGTGCACGTTCTGAGCTGATGGAACTAGGTGATCGCCCCTTGGAAGGCATGCCCTCCTCACGTAAATTGCAGCTATGGGGCCACATGCAGGGGTGAAAGTCGTGTAAGTTGGCACTCGCTGTATGAATTGTGCAAGAGCCATACTGGGATGCTTTGCTGCGTCAAATTTGCTGAGCTTCCCCATTGTTGGATCCTTCAGCACGCCTAGGCGGCAGAAGGACCGCCTCAGCAGTTCCGGACCGTCCTCCAGCAGCTTGTAATCTCTAGAAAGCAGCCCCATCTCGAACTGGTGGCAGGAAGCCATAGCCTTGCGCTTCATTGCAGCTTACTGTGTCCGCTTAGTGGCTTAATCTGTAGTGTGTTCCTTTTCAGGAAGGTCGGAGTTTGAACAGTATTTGAAACCGGGTGACACGTATTAAATACAATCATTACGCGCGCACGAGTGAGAATTAATGTGCTGTAATTGTCGCACCAGTCGCGGTTTACACACCACCGAAGCGACCGGGCAAACACGAACTATCTAGGTGACCCAAACACAATCAGCGTTTCCGAGGTGGAAGGGGCTGCGCTCATAATAGGGAGATTGAAGTGCATCTATAAGAGAAAGAAGATGTCTCAGGTTCAGATCCACCCCACCATCCAGCACCTGCTGTCGCTCCCGCAGCCCGCCCAACGCACCCCAGAGTGGTTTGCAGCCCGCTACCAGCGTCTGACGGCGAGCGACATCGCCACCTCGCTGGGAGAAAATCCATATGAGCGTCCGGACATGCTCATCCTCAAGAAGACGGGGCATGGGGAGAAATTTGAGGGTAACGAGGCCACCCGCCATGGGCAGTTCTGGGAGGAGCACGTCCAAAACCTCTTCTGTGAGAGACTGGGCTGGAATCACTATGACAGCGGCCTCCTGCTCCATCCAACTATCGACTTCCTCGGAGGAAGCCCGGACGGACTCCTGTCCCGGCCGGACGGATCGGACTGTGCTCTCCTGGAGATCAAGTGCCCTCTCAGACGCCAGATCAAGCACGGGGAGATCCCTCCGTACTACACTGGCCAAGTCCAACTGTGCATGGAGATTGCCAACGTCGACAAGATATTCTTCGTGCAATTCCAGCCAGAGACTCTGATCAGCGACGAGATATTCTCTGTCCTGGAGATCGCACGCGACCGAGATTGGTTCGCCGAGAGGCTGCCAATCCTGAAGGCATTCTGGCTGGAGGTGCTGCACTGCAGGGAGTTTGAAGTGGAGCATGTCCTCGCGAGGATCGAAGCAGCCAAGAGGCCGAAGCGGGTCAGGGTCCCGAAGGTGGTTATCTCGATTGAAGATGAGGAGGAGGAGGAGGAAGTCCGCTGCATGATAGTCGTTCCCGATCAGAAGCATCAGCCTATTCCGAGGGAGCCGGTGCCAACGCCACCTTGTCTCATTCGATATCCATAGGATTTGTACCTTTTTTGATTTGTCTAAATATAGCATGCAGACTTTTGACACCCGGGAGGACATGATGAGAAATCTCGTCCCTGAACATGCTATTGTGCTAGAGATAGGGGTTTTTACTGGGGACTTTGCAGCCTTCTTGAGCTCGTTGCACCCGGCAGAATTGCACCTGGTCGATCCATGGTTTGGGAACCTCTGCAGCGGCAATGCCGATGGCAACAATATAAGATGCATCCCAGGAGATGAAGCCCATATGAAAGTCTGCAACCGGTTCAGAGATGATGCATCGGTGCGCATACACCGTGAATGGTCTCCCGCTGCTCTCGAACAATTTGCAGATCATACATTTGATGTCGCATACCTCGACGGAGACCACACGTTCGAAGGATCATACAATGACTTGAATGCGGTCCGTCCCAAAATCAAGGACGGCGGATTCATATGCGGGCATGACTTTGGCAAGAATCCAAAAAGGTGTTCATTTCAATATACGTTTGGAGTGCGAAAGGCGGTCGATCTATTCTGTAAGGAGACTGGAAATGTCGTGCTGGCAATTGCAAATGATGGGTACCAGTCATTCGCCATTCAAGTATCCGGAGCTCATTGAGTTTTTTGGGCGCGAATCAAATATGCCTTTCCCTTAATACCCTGAGTATATTGCAGCGTAGATTTTGCTGCTCCAGCAGCAGGTCCATCCCGTGGAGCCCCGCCAGCTTGCCCAGCTCCGGCGCCAGGGCCGCCGCCCCCGCAGCTCCACTCCCGTTGTACACCATGTTCAGGGAGGTGAGCCCCGCCAGCTTGCCCAGCTCTGGCGCCAGGGCCGCCGCGCCCGCCTCCCCAATCCCGGTGCACCTCAGGTCCAGGAAGGTGAGCCCCGTCAGCTTGCCCAGCTCCGGCGCCAGGACTTTCACCAACTCCAGATGAACATTATGTTTCACAGAGCCTACGTCCCCTCATCCAGAATCCTTATCAGTAGTTCATCTGACAGATCCAAGAGCTCAGACATGGTTCTCACAACGCGTCTACAACAACAACCCCGGGAACACTTCTGGAGACTCGACTCAGGCGTTGACATCAAGGGACCCTGGGACAAAAAAGAAGAGTAGTCAAGCATCTACATCATGGGTCCGCAAATTGTGAGTTAGATCAACCTGTCCAATGAAGCAGCCATGGTCTGGTTCAGCAGTGCACGTCCAAGTCACCAGTTGGATAGGGTATTTGTTCAACGTATTTTTCAATATACGAGACACAACACCTACACATAAATCATGACCTCGAAATTTGAAGCAAAAATCCAATGCGTGTAGAGCAGTTTCCAATTCTTCAAACACCCCCAGATTGATGGGGCAATCACATTTTGCGACCCGCTTTTCCAACATGTACAACGAGTCTTTTTGTTTGGGTGTTATGGTCTGGTACAAATCCATCACCATGTCTGTAACGTACTGCACTGGGTTTTGACAATCGCATTGGAACGCAGCTGCAAAAAGTTCCCAACCAAGGTGCAAACGTTTTGTCAACTACTTACATTGGGTCATGTCGATGCAGTACTTGCAAGTCCCACGATCTCTCGCAGCAATCGCCACATCCCTCTCCACGCTCAGACGTTTGAGCTCTCCCTGGAGCACTTTGATCTCCTGCTGTGCATTGCTCACCCAAACAATGGCCTCTGCAGTCACCGATGTGATCTGCTTGTCGCTCTGTAAAATCAGAGCAGCGTTCTCTTCCTTCAACTCCCTCACCAGAGCCTCAGCAAGCAACAATTGCCCCTCCATTTTAGTGACCAAAAGACGAAGAGACGCATTGTCGTTGCCCATCTCGTCGTATTATGCTTCCAGCATTAAAGAACCGTTCGTATCAGCAGTGGAGGAAAAGTAAAAGTGGAGGTCCTTCCTTCTTCTAGAATCTCGCACGCCGAGATTGGGAAATCTGCGAATCTTCGCCGACTCTGGACAGCCACACGATCATAAAGTCGCACATGGGCGAGATCCAAAATATCTGCCACTAGACTGCCACTTGTCTGCGACCGTACGGTAACGATTCCAGACGTAACAAGAACCGATATAAGTATTAGTTCCGTCATGTTACGGTTTAAGTCTGTTCCGTCATGCTACGGTTTAAGTCTGTTGCAACGTTCTCTCCAACATGCCAGCAGAGCTCTTTGTGTGGGGCGCAGAGTACTATGATCCTCCAGCTTCGTAAAGTATCACCTCTGTGGTGGACGTCCAATCACATTATCACGTTCTACAGCAATCTCGCTCAGTTGCTCATCTGTCAACGTGTTGAACATGGTAGCCAGACGGGCACAGTCCATGCGAATTCTTGCGATGGCCCATGGAATCCAAGTCGCCATCTTCATTTCAGCCTCTTCTACGGGCAGCAAGTGCGTGCAATATCTAGACCCTTCGCTTTTCCTGGATAGAGGCAGTGTAACGATTACGACCGGTTAAGCCTAACCTCGTTCTCGAAAGGATTTCGTTGACCTGCGGGTTAGCGAAACGGCGGTGGTT
>DF237739.1:0-32525 GCA_000708835.1 Klebsormidium nitens | reverse complement strand
CAGTGGCGAATACCGTACTAAGCTTGCAAGGTTGCAGCCCAGGCTCAGCCTTGAATGGCGTTCTAGCTAGTGAGCCATGGACTTAGGCTGCCTGAAACCTATGGTCCAGGCTAGCTTCTAAGTGACTTACATGTATGCCCCATCCTCCAAACGCTTGTCCGGCAATTGCAATTTGCATGTGGTCCGACCGAGTAGAGTCACTAGGTGCCATTCGACAGATTGCAATCCATGCAATGGTTTCTTCCGGTATGGCCCAAAAGGAAGAGGAAAAGTGTACTCTTCTTGCATGATGACCAGTCGGACTCATCAAAAATCACGGGCGGCTGGGCCATCTCCACCTATTGATGACCATTTTTGGCGTTCAATTCAACCTTACAACCTGTAGCAATATACTAGACTACCGGTACTAACGAAGTAAATACATAAAGGTCTGTACCTTGTATCTATCAACGATTTTATATACTTGGGCCTGTCGCTAAGATTTGACACTTATTCAGTGCGTCAACGGGAGGGGAGGAAGGGCCCGGCTCCTACCCCATATACATATGCTACCGCAAAGCTGGCTTGCATGCGATCGGATCATTGTCGGACGCTTAAGTGAGCCTCAGTGCGGCAACCGGCTATGCATGTGCAAGTGCCATCGCATGTCATGACCGGATCCGGCCAGGAGCGGCCTTGCTGCAGCTTAAATGGTTGTAAGTTGCAGGCTGCGGCAGTTAAAAGGTCTGGCCCATACCTACTTACCCAAGGGCAAGGCCCCGCCTCCATGGTGTCCTAACCACTTTTCGAAGCCGATACGATGTTTAAGGGCAGTTCTAAATCCAGGCCGTCCAGCCCTCATACATGTTTGCCAGGTTGTCGATGCTTGTCGCTTGACGAAGGAGCGACTCGACTTGCTCGGAGACCGTGAGCAACCTGCGCAACCATGCTAGAAGTTAACCACTGTCCGAGGCATGCGAAAGAAACGTAGATCGAAGCAAATTCACTATGGACACTGAACGAGGAACGGGTAGAAGCGGGTAGAGGTCTCTGTAAGCGATTACCACCGGCTCCAAACCTGCTTTGAGAGTTGACAATGGACCGTACCGCAAGGGTGCAACTCTGAAACTGCAGAATTTCAGGGGGAACAGCCGAGACGGGCAATCATATAAGCCGGCGCTTATTTTGGATAAGCGACTTTCGGGCCTCATCGAAAGTCCAAGGACTTTGCAGACTCGAAACGGGTGAGCCTAGCTGCATATCTTCTGGACGCCGGTTCGGCTTTCCTTCCAGCGACTTTCGGGCCCCAATGGATCAGCAACGAAACTTCGTGGGGAAGTGCGCTGCTTCGTACACCGGGGTTTGGGCTTGTCTGAAATGAGCGCCGCATGTCGTAGGTTCCCAATGCGGGATACCACAGCACACACGGCAAGCTGAATCCGAGTTGGCCCAGCAGTCCATCAAAAGACGAAATCACGACTACCATTGCACGTTTGAAAGCGGGACTTGATAGCTATTCTACACAGCGTGCTACGGATCAACGAGAATTCAAAAAGTCGTACCTTGATGACGTCGGCACGGACGGGATCACTGCGTTGATCCGCCCTTCCAACTTCGCCCTCACTGTTTCCACCACCGCAATCGCGTGCCTGTTCCGCTCAAACCCGCTCCCCTTTGAGCCGGTCTCGCTGCGCTTTCCCCCGGCCTTATTCCTCTCCTTACCCCGACCCGACCTTCCCCCTGGCTGCCCTTCTACCGTGCGCTCCTTTCCCTGGGTCGCATTAGGTGTGGTCGCCCTCTCCTGGGTCGTTATAACAGCCTTGTCCTGAGTCGATCTTGGCGACACGCCCCGATCTGAGCTCGCTTGCACGATCGCCCCCTGCTGCGAAACGCTTCCAGGCAACTCCCCCTGGTCTCCGGACGCTCCGGACAGAATCCCGGCCCTCTCTTCGGACGCACTCGCCGGCTGAGCTCCCGTCTTTTCTCCGGCCGCTTCGGACGGCGCCCCAACCCTCTCTCCGGACGTACCAACCAACCGCGCGCCGCTCTTTCCACCGATTGTTTTGGACGAAACCCTGGCACGTTCCACGGACGCTTCGGACGGGGCTCCCGTCCCCTCACCGGACAGTCCGGACGCTCGTGCGATCGCCGCAGCCTCGCCGAGTTCGTCCGCGATCCGTGTGTCCGCCGGCGCCGCATTCTGCGCGAGCGCGTCCCCGTGGACCTCGTCCCCCGCACCCCCAGCAGCCTGAGAAAAACAGTTGACGCGGAGCATTTATATTCGGAAAAGATTCGGTGCACATACGATGATTTGGAGAGCGACCATCAATGGACGTGGTTAAACTTTGGGGTTGGCCCGACATCAGTTGTCTGGTCTCTTGCTCCCAATGACTAGAGCAACTGAGCGATCCACTACGTTCATAAAGACATCTGTGCATTGGTGCCCCATTGTCCTTCCGAAGGCGTAAGCTTGTGAACAATTCACCCATCCCTGCATCTGTTACGATCAGCCGTCTACTGAGCCGCTCAAAAACGAAGCTACCGTTCTTCAGATCCCGATCCCCTTGATCACCAACCTATTTTCGACGGGAGGGCTTCCCATCGATCAGTCAGGTTATATGTCTCCTGCAATTCGCTAGAAATTCACTCAACACGCTTACCCGCTGGAGCGCCGCGGACGCGTGCCCCGCCGCCGTCTCCGCCACCTCCAGCACGCTCTCCAGCACCTCTTCCGCGTTTTCCGGAAGCTCTCCCGCCAGCTGACCCACAGTCTCCGCAGCCTTGGTCGATATCGGCAAGAATTCCCCCAGGAATAAGCGGACCCAGGGGCCAAGAGCCGGGCTGGTTTCGAATTGGTCGAAGCTGGGGGCGGGGAGCGTGGGGAGGGTTTGGACGAGCGGGTTCAGGAGGGTTCGGAGAGGGTTTAGGTCTTCCTGGAGCTGACGGACCTGAAGAAAGAGCGAGGAGAACACAATGAGATTGCTGAAAAGGGGGCCGTGGGTTTACTTCTAGTAAGCTCGTAACGATACGAAAAACTGAGTCATTACGTCTTTTTCTTGGCTGAATACACATCGTGTGTTCGATTGTGGACCGCCATCTCCTCTTTCTCCTGAAATGCAAGGGGCGACGGTCACATTTGATTCGCATGAATCTTGATGGACACCATCTTTGCAAGTGACATCTTCGATGGATTCCAGACACTTATTTCCGAATGTGAAAGGCACCGCAACCCAGGGATAGCCCTCGCGTGGCACGCTCTTGCGATGCACTCAAATGCGAATATCAAACCGCCCGTTCCACGCCTTAGAACGCTGGACCCTGCAGGTCTGATTGCTCGCCCGATTTCAGCTCTCCAAACCTCCTGGTCTCACTCCACTATCCAAGTTTGACTTCAATTGCAAATCTCGTATAACTAGTTACCCTCACCTGCTCACTCAGCTCCTTTTGCACCGCCACTGCATCCTCCGCCCTCGCTTTCACAGTCGCGCTCTCGTCCGCCGTTCCCTCCGTCGCCGCGACCATCTCCCCCAATACCCCCTCCGACCCCCTCGTCAGCGCAGAATGCTTCTCCGCCCCCTCCAAAAACCCGCCCACCGCTGACGTCACTCCGGGAACCCGCTGACGTAACTCCTCTCCCAGGGCGCCCAGAGCGGCTCCG
Organism: Klebsormidium nitens; assembly: GCA_000708835.1. Taxonomy (NCBI): domain Eukaryota; kingdom Viridiplantae; phylum Streptophyta; class Klebsormidiophyceae; order Klebsormidiales; family Klebsormidiaceae; genus Klebsormidium; species Klebsormidium nitens. The sequence continues at coordinate 28,888 of DF237739.1, read as the reverse complement.
AGGCCCTGTTCTTGGTCCCGAAGCTGGGACACCGCCGCGACGTGGGCGTTTGCCTGGTCTAAAATTGCCGCGTGCTGCGCCCGAGCGTTTTGCAGGGCCTCCGCAATTGTCATGTGCTGAGACAACGCGCCATGAAACTGGGTTAGCAAACGGAGGCAGCCCTCGACCCAAACCCGGCCGGTTTGCTCGAGCCCCAGCGCCGCGAGCACGCTCGGCGCGTTCACGCTCCGCGCCGCCTCCATCTCCAGAACCAGTTTGCACAGCCGATTGACGGCTAACCCGGATTGCTCCGCCTGCCACAGGGCCTGGCGCCGCTCGCTTATCTTCTGCCGGAGAACCGTGGTGAAGTCCCCCCCGACAAAGGCGACCAAGGAGTCCAGCTCCTGCTCTGCCTGCTGCCCAACCGCAGCCATACTGGTCGCCGCTTCTTGGAGCGAAGCTAGAGCGTTGACCGCCCGGGTTAGGGCGGTTAGGACGGGCTCGCGTTGCCACCACCGCAAGCTCCCGGTTCCAAGTTCACCGTCTCGGGATAGCGCGGGGCGACCTTCCCACTGCCCGGTTGGCACCGTCCGCCGCAAGATGCTTTCGTAGGTCCATTCAAGCCTGGCGACTCTCACCCTCGCTCCCTGCGCCTGCCGCTCCAGAACAGAAATGTTCCGCTCTAGTTCCTTCGTCCGCCTCTGCACCGGGCCCAGTTCCACGGCAGCATTCGCATACCTCTCCAGGAGCGACCCTACCTCCCCGCTTACGTCAGCCTTTTCTCCCGGCTCTAGTTTCACCGCAAATTCTGCCAACGCCGCCATGGCCGCCGGGAAAATCTGCCCCATCACCAAGCCGCCTAGCGCTTCCCACAGCCTTTGCAGCCCCGCCGTTTCCACTTGCACCGTCAGCACACTCGGCCCTGACGTCAGCATGCACGCCTCGGCGACCGCCGCAAGCAGACCCAGCTGCGAGACAAACGCCGCTTCCTCCGTCAGATTCTTGGGAACGTTCCAGATCTCATCGCCGTCCTCGGAACCGAACGCTCCGCTGGAAGCGGAACGGAGCGAAGCGACGGATCCGCCGACCAGTCTCTCCAACTCTTCCGCCGCGCGCTTTACGACCCCTCGAGAATCCTTATCGAGAAGAGCCGTGAAGCGTTCTTTCGCAGCACGCACGGCTCCCAGGATCTCCGCCGCCCCATCCGCGTCCGTCCGCCCTTTCTCCCGCTCTAGTTCCTTTCTCAGCGCCGCAATCTCTTTCTCGAGCGCATCCCGCGCTTGCTTCGCCTCTCGGACAGCGTCCATCGGCTCATCGGGTCTGCCAACATCGGACACTCCCTCTCGGCTCTGAGACGGGAACCCACGTGGGCTCCGTTCCCTGCCTTTTTGAGGGTGCTCAAAGCCGGCATCTTGACTGGCTAAGAACCTGTCTCCAGGACTCAGCCCTAAGTCCGTCTGGTGGCTCTCCAGTGCACTTTCCTGAGAGAGCTGCCGCGCAGACTCCTGCAAAGGGTTCTCGTCAAACGCCCCCTTAACGCTCTCCAGAGACGCGAGGATCGCCCCGTCTTCCCCATTCACTAGACCGGGCGCTTCTCCCACCACTCCGCTCTGTCCGCCTAAGAAGTCGGACACCCTCGCTGACGTTTCGGACGCCTGCGCCACCAGACGTAGGCCCTCCAGCCGCACCCCCATGTCCGCAAGCCGCCGCTCCGTCTCCGCAATCCTTGCGCCCCGCTCCGCTGCCTCTTCCGCAGCCAAAATCAACCCGCTGACGTCAGCCCACATGGTTCGGACGGCCCGCAGCGCTTCTCGGACGTCCGCATCTCTCTTCAGCAGCGCGGCGCTCAGTTCTGGAAGCAGCTTCCGCTCGAAAGCGTCCGCTCCCCAGTGGATTGAACTCAGCGCTTCGCACAGAGCGGCCGACGAGGGAGTGCCACCTGGCGCTGCCTGGTTGGGCGCCGCCAGCTCGACGACTCTGTGCAGCGCTCCGCACTTGTCGAGAAGGGCCTCCAGCGCTTTCGCAGCCAATCGTACGTCCGTCTTCTGTCTCAAGGCGTCCAAATCGTCCGCAAGTGACACCGTCGCCCGGTGCGCAGCTGACCTCAGCTCCTGCGCTTTTCCAGGGGGGATCGGGCGCCGGGCCGGCGGTTCGAACGATCCAAACCGTCCGAAAAAGGACGCCTCCTCCTGCTGAGTTTCTTCGGACTCTAACCCGAGCCAACCGCTAACCTGATCAAACGCCTCTCTCTCCCTGCTCAAAAGCGGTTCCGCTGCTGGGACCTCCCTAACCAGCTTCCGTAACTGGTCCTCAACCGCCGCTAACCCGTTTCTCAGCGGCACATACTCCGGCACTGCCGCCTCGCTTTGCTCCTCCGTCAGCCCCACCAAACCCTCCAGTAACTCAGCCAGGTCAGCCAAACCCGCCCCGCTAACCGCCTTCTCCATGCTCTGCACACACTTCCAGACCGCACTCCCTTCCGCGTAATCGACCGGTAACAGCTCCAATAGCGCCCGCCGGTAACCCTGGAGTGCATTCACACCCTCTGCAAGGGTGCTGCTTCGGGCTTGGGAGAGTTGCAGGGTGCGGGCGTCGACGGCTTGGCAGGAGAGCAGCAAGTTTTGGGGGAGCATGGAAGCGCCAAGTCCGGTGCTCTCAAGGGCCCCCAAGAGGGTCAGCGTGTGCGGAGGCGGGGCGTGGCTGGCTGCTAAGAGAACCGAGGCGACCTGCAGAAAAGAGGTTCAGAAGCTGACTGAATGTTTGGGTGTACAAACATTTGACTAGTCTGTGGAGTCGGACTCAAGGTCACCGGAGGCGCACAGGAAGACAGCTGCATGGAGTGTAAGAACTATAAACGTGGACTTTGAACTTCGACTTGATTTTCGTCATTGTTTCCAACGGCACGTCCTCAATGCGAACGAGGACACCTATACACGTTACAGAAGCCTGCTTGCAAGCTTTCCAGCGGTCGGTCCCTCCTCGAAATCTTGTAAGAATCTGCAGACGGCCTCAGAAGATGTTCTGCGAAGCTGACTGTCTTTCGACAGAGCGAATGCATCCTTGCCGCCCAGATAGAGCGCTATACGACAGCCAACTCTGCGTGCCAGCAACAGCTTTGATATCAGCAGGCCTTCAGATACTAACATCCTTTCTTCAGCATTTCATGCTTCCGAGGAACGAGTCGACATGAAGCTTTTCTAAAGACGTACCGAAGCAGCGTCTGACAATCTGGAGGAAGACAGACCGATCAGAGGCATAAAAACCCAAAAGCGAGAAGGCGTTCCCTAATCCTTCAGCTTTCCAGATATGCAGATTGTTGATGATTGACTGCCCACTTAACTCACGCAGAGAAGACCTGTTCGAACCGGATCTCAGAATGACCACAGAATAACCACACAGCACCTCCTGAGGGTTCGACCTCAGTTCAGATTCGAATTGTCACTTCCATGGTTCGCTGACAAACGGAACCAAATGAGAAGCTCGATGCTTGGATTCTAGCGTCCAAACTAACTCCTGCACCTGAAGCCCAGCTTATACATGATGCATGAACCAGCGTTTGCGGCAAGTAGTGGAAGTGCAATCGAAAGCCCGTGATCATTGAGAATGACAAGCGCTGTAAGAACGCTGACCTGGGCAGATGTTTTCAAACTTCTCTGCCGCACTAGCACGGTCGTAAGGCTCCTGAATACTCTGCCACTCGCTCGTCCAGTCTCTCGATGCTGAGTCGCAGCAAGACCAGTATTCGGCCCAAGCGACTCAACCTAGACCATAAGCGGCAGATACAGCCGAGCACACATACATGATCCTCGAGAAGGAGGCTTGTTCATCAAAGCCACACAGTGGCTGTCAATTTGACATAACCAGCTCTTGAAAAAGGTCCTGCCAGAAAGGCGTCTGATGAGATCTATGCGACATGTACACTGAGGTCAACAAGAAGACCCCATTGCGTGATCGTCATCACTGCCTTTCGATCAAGCCGAAAAACAACAACGGAAAGGGAGCCGAATGCCAAATGTCCGAGTGCCTATGACCGAAGCCGACCACGCCTTCACAGTCCCCGCGCCTAGAACAGCTTAAACAATCAGAAAATCCTGGGAGCAGAATCGCGTGGCGCACCAAACGGCCCTGACAAATGTTAGCCATGAACGAAGAGGCTTGCTGAACCAAGAAGACCCACAGCACACTGTTGACGGGACTTGAAGTGTTGAAGGCAACTAATGAGCTTCGGGTTCGCCCAGAAAGAAACCAACCCATCCCACAGCTGTGACTTATTGCGTGAGAAGCACTGGGTAACTTCGAAAGCCTAGAAAGTCATCATCGCGTGAAGTCGACTGTTGAAGTGTGAAGATTCAATCAACAGCCGCTTAAGAATGGCTTCTTGATTTACAAGCTCTTAGGACGGCGCGTCAGACTCATCCAGGCCCGCAATGGCAGGAAAATTTACATTCTACACAATCTCTTTTTAATTTGCCCTTACGCGCTAGCCTGCATCCAATCACAAGTGGCAATTGCCATTTCTGCAACCTGATTTCCAGTGTGAACGGGACGTTGTGCAGAAAATGAAAACAGAAATTCCTATCATACATGCAATCAAAACAAAATCATTCTCAAAGTCATGCATTTAATGCAGCAAGTGCTGCTCTCGCAAGATCTGACCTTCCCATCTTCAAATATAAGCACAGGTGCCGCAAAACGTTTAGACTCCGTCGTCTCAAGGCGTCAGTATTGGACCACCACCTTCTGAGATGGTGATTCATCCCAGAGCGAACCATCTTGGCCTTCACAACTTGAACAGCTTGGTAGTGTCGATGGAGAACACAGACCCGTAGCCTTTAAATCTTTCAAGAACTGGGCAAAGCTGAACAGGTTCCTAGTACCACCGTACTACTGGATAAAGTCGGACAACTGGACTATGAAAGCCATGTTTAGAACTTATTGCTCAAAATCTTGAGTGCTTGCTGACCGAAGAAACTCGACCGAGACAAAATGCGTTTTTCCAGGGAAGACTGCTGATAATATCCCACTACAGGACTTACTCACAGACATCGACAATCGAATGTAATCACAAGCAGGCTGTTTCCAGTTCAAAGTGAAAACGGTCAAAAGTGGTCAACACCAAGTTCCTTTGCGTCTTAGAATCGGCCTTCCTGAGAGATCGATACAAGCAGCTACTCTCTTTGAGGAATGGGATCAAGAGAAAGTCTGGTTATCAGGCCAAGGAGCGATGCTTGAGGACTCTGCATCTTTGTGCAATGGGGAAGATAGGATCATTTGCTTCTACGAGATGCGATAGACAGAGACTTTTACTGCAGCAGCAAGCACCCATTCAGGTATGTTTGAGGCATCGGACCGACGACTCAAGGCCTAGGGTGCATACTAATCGGGCACTCTGGAGCACGGACTAAGATTAGTAAGCAAAGATATAAGGCCACAACCACAGTGAATATAGAGAGCACTCAGGCATACGAATCATGCGCTTAAAATGTGTCCGAAGGACGCTGACGGCACAGTATGCCAACCCAAAAGCCCAACGGATTCGTGTGCCCAAAGTCTTTCAACCCAACGAAGACGTGACTGAGGTTCTCAGGACTGCAAAGGATTGGTGAGCCACAAGCAGCTCAGCACACCACCATCATGACCAACTCCTGTAAACCAATTGCGTGCGATGCAACCAGCTAGGAAAGCCGACGCTGCAATACACTTGTTTCGCCAGTCGGAAACCCCAACAATCTCTTCTGCCGAACTTCTTACAAACCACTCCAACAAGGATCGGACAAAATACGACTGAGGGTTTTCAGATGCACGCAAGATGCGTGAGCTACAAGCAGCCCAGCGTAGCACCATCATGACCAACTCGTGTAGATGAGTGCGTGTTGTCCACTCAACTCGGAAGCTGACTTGCCAAAATAAGCACCCCTGCAACCGAGCCATACTTGCGAGAAGATAAGATAGAATCCAAGTTGCTGCTGCGCAGGAGCATTCTGCGCGGATTTGTGCTATGGAGTAAGGGAGTTGCGAAGCTCGCGTAACGAACGGTGTATGTGCTGATCCTGCGTTAGGGTGGTGGGAAACACAAGTCTTCAACAAAGTTGCAATACTCTGGTGACCGTTGGTTGTGAAGCGCAAGTCCCGTCAATCTGAGGAACTTTCTGAAACAAAAGTCTTATAGGCTTGAGGGAAAATGCAAAACCGGTGGAGGCTGCATAGAATGCCCATGGAAACATTTGCGCTGTTTATGAGATGAGTCATTACGCCTGACCACGCCTTCTGCAACAAGGTTATTACGGGCGCTCTGAGAACGAGCAGCAATAGGGACGTTTATTTTTTCGGTTCGATCCTTCAACGAGGAAGAACGTCATCTTGTGAAGGCAAGCAAAGAAGATGACGTCCATTCAGATACTTTTGCCTCCATGACAAGCGAGAGCAGCAAAAACCAGTCCTTTTAGAGACCCGTTCAACAACAGCACACAGCCCTGGTGGAACTAATGCTCACAAGAGCGAATGTATGACAAATACGTAGTCCACTTCTAATGAGATTTTGAGCGTCTACATGGCAGCTTTGTGAGCTGAGAACCGTGGAGTTGGAACAAAGAGGCGTCAATCGACAACACCTTCGTGGAGTTGACCACCAAGCCCGGAAGCGATCATCGTTGACTCCCAAACATGCAAACCAGTCCAATATATAATTAGCTTGTCCCTAAGAGGAGGACGCGAAACCCCAGCAGCTTTTCGAACAGCTCCATTTGAGCTAATTTCTCGGATCAACGATCAACAGGGGGGTGATGGCCAAGCAGAGGTCCTAGGAGGTTCGCAGGACATCAAATTTCCCAAACACCATATTTTCGCAACCGATTTCAGTTCACCACAAAATTACCATTCAATTCAAAACGACGACCCCAGACAACAGGGGCTAATATGCGCACCCAAAGTGGATTGTTCTTGCGGCACCATACGCAATGGCGTGCTCATGGTCGGATGTATCAAAAATTGCGCGTCAGATAAGCCTCACAGATGAACGCATCCCTGGTCTTGGTAACACGAAGCGGTTGGTTGACAAGGGTTAGAGCGATGAATACCACATGCACGTCTCGGATCGGACGTACCATTTGGAAGAGAGGCGTTAGAGGCTTCGAGCGACGGGTGTATGAGCTGCCCAGAGCGCTCAAAACATTATTGCTTCATCACTGCCATCTCAAGGCGCATACAGAAATAATAAGACAAGAAAAGCCAAAAAGGGCCAAGTTGGGTTACTACAGTAGCCGGAACGTCGAAATTGCTTTCCTTTGAAAGGGTACATCAGGAACTTCAACGACAACCCCACGCATTGAGTCGTGCGTTTCGACAGGGTTTGTCAGAATCGCTCCATATCAGTTTTGAACGGGCCTTTGCCCTCAAACAGGTAGGGGCGCGCAAAAGCTTCTCAACAGAGCGAGAGCCACGTCTTCGAAAGTCGAAAGGCAGGAGCAGATTTTCGAACCACTAGAATTTGCTCAGCTCCCTCTTGTTCGAACAGCGTGAAGAGGCATCTGCCGGACCTTTGATGGACTACTGAGGGTTCCAGCTCAATAGTCAGTCATAGCCCCTCCACAGGACCAGTCTACGAACACGACCGCAAGCATGATTGAAGATAAATAAGCCAGCTGACGCTCATCAGAAACGTCTGAATGTGGATCTCATTAGCATGACCTCGTGCCCATTAATGAACTTTCTTCATCGCCACAAATTCTAATCAAGGAGGAAGCTGCGTGCATAGAAACAAACTTAAGTCAGCCCAACGTCTTCAAATGTTGGGCCCACAGTCATGCTTCGACTCAGAATCTTGTTTGATGGTCGAGCAACTTTTTCGAAGCGAGCTCAAAATAGTACATGCTGTTCATATCGAATCATGGATTCTACAACCGATATAATTGCCGGACTCATGTGCCTTCAAAAGTCATCATGATGCAGACTCCAGAACAAGTGGGCATCAAAAGTACATGAGACCTAAACACGGTACTCCCCAAAAACGCTCTGCAACCATGGGAAACACGGCTCAGAATGCAGAATTTTGTACAACCCGTCCTCTCACCTGCTCTTTGGCCGGCCCGCTTCCCTTGAGGCCCTGTACGGCGGTCTCGTGCTGGTCCCACCACTGCCGGCTCTCCTTCGCAGCCGCTTCCACCCCCGCCCGCAAGGCCTCCATCTGTTGCAGCGACTCTGCTAGGCTGCTCTCCGCCTTTTGGGTCGCCGCTTGAGCGCCCCCGAGCTGAAGTTCGAGCATCATGCCTTGGCCGGCTAGACTTTGGGCCGTTTGTTGAAGAGCGGTGGCCGCGTTGACCGCGTCTCGGAAGGCGAGGTGAGCGGAGAAGAACGGAACGAGCTCGGAGTAGAGCGCGGGGACGCTGCTGACGAGGAAGTCGCGGTGCTCCTGCGAAGACAAGCACGCCACGTTCTTATGCACTCGTTTTGCTGTGAGACGCAAAACGGTGTCAGAAAGTGCATGCCTAAGCAGCATCTTCTGGCTGATAATCTTTAGATTGAAAAATGTAGAATACGAAGGACTTCAACCTGACGCACAAACTCCAGTTGAGGAGTTGCTATCGACCATTGCTCCCTTGCCAATCCTTGGAACAGGCGCACGTGGCAAAGAAGAAACTAGCGTCTTCCTGAGTTGATGATGTCATAATCAGAGCTCTGGGACTCATATCCAATCCAAGAAAGGTCGACGAAACCAGGTCACCTTGACCCACGCCTCACTTGCATGGCCTACTACTGGTATTACAGTAGGCTCGAGCACCCAAACCTTTTGAGACCTCTTTGAGACCTCCCAAACACGGGTATGCAAGCGCCAAGCATACCCAACATGAAACACGTCACCAAAGGCGAAATTGGAGCAGCGAGTGCTTCGCTTGCTGTTGTCCTTGCAATCGGCCGGCCAGCAGCCTCGAATCAAATACACTGCCAAAGATCAAACTACTGGATCTCCATATTCAGACCCTTACCAAACAATCGTCACGCACATCAACATGGGAAGAGTAAAATGCAGAGCCATGGTCTTTTAAACCGTACCTGCATGGCCTGCTGCTGTTCTTGCAGTCGGCTGGCGAGCAGACTCAGGCTGACGGCCACCTCCATTCCTTGGCGCTCCTCCCGCTCCAGCGCCGCTCCGTCCGCAGCGGTCCACTCGGCCAACGGCTCCCAAGTGAACACTTCCAAGAGGCCCAGGAGAGACGGCGTGTTGGCGCGAAGGGCGGCAAGCGTCTCCTCGCACGCGACACTAAGAAAGAGAAAGAAGGTGGGACCTTTTGCTCGAATCCAGACTCAAGAAGATGCGAGCTCATGTGAGTCATCCAGACTCAGTTCTTTCAGGGTCCTCCAGAATTTGGCACTGGAAGGATTCCTCAAGTCCCGGCGGCTGCCTGCTGAAGGCATTTACATGCCTTTCGCAAGCAATTCAATCACAAGAGGGAAAAGACATTCTCTGAAAAAGGGCTTGTCTCACCGGGGAGTCCCCTCAACCGCACGTCCGTTGCACGACGGGCATCAGGAAGGGGCTTGTCACCTTTCCCCCACAACCGCCTACTGAAGTTGTTAGTGTGTCTGAACCAGCACAATCAGAGGAATCGAACGGGGTTCAGAACCAACAAAAACAATAGCCCATCTCACCGGAAGGTGCCCTCGACCCCGGTCAGGCCGAGCGCTTGCTGCATGATGGGCGTCAGTCGGAACGGCACCACTTCCGGCACGCGCAGCTTGAGCCCCTTGTCAAACGCCACGTTGTGGTCGATGTGGACCACGTCAGCAGTCGCGAAGTCGATCAGGATGTTGTCCAGGTGGCGGTCGCCCAGGCCCAACACGTGGCCGACCATGCTCATCACGGCGGCAGTGCGGGAGTATCTGTATCGGGAGGGGATTGGGGGTAAGCTGGAGGCGTATGAAAGCGATTGAGACCGCGATGCTGCTTTGAAGTATATAACGGACGAGACAGCGACGCTGCACCTGACGTATGAGAGAGGACGAGGCCGCGATGCTGGTCCTGACATATGATAACGGACAAGACCGACTCTGGTTTCGGGGCGCAAAGCTCCTTCATTCCTTGTGTGTTGCATATGTCCTGGATCAAGTGTTCGCCACTCAAGCTTGAAAATACCTCCTGATTTGCTCTCTTGCCTTTTCTCAGAATTTTGGACTGTGAAACCGGTTGGTGAGCCCGGTTCCATTCAAAGAACCCCTTTTACCCAACTATTAAAGACAAACAAGTCTTTCGCAACCTTACCTCTTGATGCGACTTTGCCAACGCGACAGGAACGAACCCGTCTGTGGAACCAGTCTCCAGCACTTCCCAAAACAGTAGGCATGCTATATCTATTCGACTGACTGTCGGTCTAATATGCGATGATGCAACTTTCCTGGTTAACTGCAGCGTACCAGCTCAGCGTCACCAGAGTAAATGACGCCTGAATCTAATTGTGAAACGAGGTGACCATTCCAAGTCAAGCCAAGCTCACCGCTGCTGCCTCTCAAATGCTGACGCCGCTCCGCTGCTGGCGAGCCACAGCTCTTTCGCGAGCAGCTGCCGGGGTGTGTCTTTCATGAGCTCGATCAGGACCTTCCGCTTCACGTCCTGTGGCCACTCCTTACGACTCGTCACACGCCGCAGCCCCTTCTCCTGCAGAGCATTGACGGATGCGGTGAGAGGCCCTTGTTTGCATCAACAGATCTGTTGCCCAATCATCCCTTCTTTTAATTGAGGATGGAAATTATCTCGGATCTGACAATCTTTTCTTTGATGACGCACATCTTGAGGTTGGAAAGACTTATCGGTCCATAAGGCCTGGAACCAGTAAGCGCCCCACATAAAGTACGAGAAAAGATCTACAACCAGTCTGGGCGAAAAGCAAGAACGAATCTGGAGGCCTGCAGACATTGTCGTAGTAAGTGATGCTCCTTGACAGAAGGTCATACCCACAACATAGACGGCCTGACCGATAAGGCATCTCCTTAGCGCAGTCGAACAGATTGAAGAACCTCCTCTACATTGCGCCCCAGCAAGCGCATAACCCATGCAAACGAACGACCGACTCTCTTATTTTCGAAGACCTTTCCATCTGCTCAACATGTCCTAACTGTGAGAAACACCGCTGCCGTGGAACGGCACCAGTATTAGATTCAAAACAAAGGGATCACCCATCTCGGACTCTACTATTGGAGCAGTTGTAGCGCTGGTGACATGACCAATTCGGAAAGCTAAAAAGTCCCAAACAAATAAAGCTCTAGAAAGTTCGTGAAGGTTACCTTGAGGCCGGCCATGATCTTGGCGTAGTACAGGTCGCTCGGCCGCGGCGGGTGCGGTGGCACTTCTTGCCCGGCCGCTCGCCCCGCCTTGGCTTGCAGCGCGTATTGTCTTTGGAGCCACGCTTTGTAGCAGCTGTAGATGGATTGAAGTCCGGGGACCCATTGGATCAGCCCGGCTTTAGGCCCGATCGGTGTGACGGAGTAGTGACGGATGGAGAGGTCGCGCACGCGGGAGGAGCGGCGGGAGCGGAGGACGCTGTTGCAGGCGCGGAGGACCTAGAGGGGATTTCGGAAGAATGGTCAGAAGGATTCTTCCTTTAGTGGCATTAGGTGGGCTTCGACCAATCACGAGTTGGGCACCAGCCAAAATCTCCAAACCGTTGCCACTCCTCGTTTGATGGTTAGGCATTCGAGCTCCAAATCTTTCTGCAAGTCTCACTTTCTGTTACAGGCTGAACAACGAGAAGAGTCTCCATGTGCACCCTACGGCAGGGATAGAAGACGCAATCATGGAATTCTGGAGTGTATCTCTAGTTGTAGTGTCTCTCTGTTGTCAAACGAGTTTGATAGCAAAAGTGGCGAGCTTGTGAATATCCAGTCTAGTACCGAACAGCTCCGCTGAGGGAGCTCGTGACATCGGATTCAATCCTATTCGTGTGAAACTATACCTGCACACTCAGCCAAATCGGAGAAAGAAGCTTCGGAATCTTTCCTGAACAAAAACAAAAACAAAACAAATGCTACCAACCGAAACGGATCTAGAGAGAGCGAACGAACGTGGCAGGACAAGAAACGACAAAAGACCGCTTGGCAAACGGGAGCGTGGACTTTAAGAAGCTGCAGGTTGCATCCAAGAACAGCAACGACTTTCAACACTTGGACGTTGACTCAAAGACAAGAGCTTGTGCAAGAAACGGAAGTAAGAAAGCCTTTCGGCCTCAAGCCACTTTTATCAACGTGTCTCGTTCCATTGTATAAAGAGAGAAGCCTCAGCCTAATCAGCAAACCTTCCGGAAAGGTATCGTGATGTGTCGATGAAGCGGCTCGAAAAGGCAAAAAGAACTGGCAAACCGCCATATTTTCTCATCTCGTCGCCAACCATATCAAATCACCAGGCCAACGCTGGAGATGGTGACAAAAGGTGCAATTGATCAGAAACGGCATCCAAATGCTTTAAAGATCGGCTCGAATTCAACTCTTTGTCAAAAAGCTTGATATTCAGAGATGGAAATGGCACATGCTTGAATGCTGGGCACGGGCAAATGAGACTTCGGCTCCACGGAAATACTGCTTGTTTCAGGAACGCAACATGATCCGCTGCTGTAAAGTCCCATGATGCTGGCTTCTAATCGCTGTAAGCCACCAACAGGTACTCAGGTCAAGTGGTGGTCAAGTAAGACCAGGCACAGAATGAAGTGAACGTTGACAAACTTGCAAAGCGAACGGAGGCTAAAAGCTCTATGTCAACATGATTTACCATCATTATCATTTCGAGGTACAGCATAATAATCGGCTGTTCTAGTCACGCAAATTATTCTTCTGGCAACTCCAGTCCAAGCAGTCGTGATGGATGGATCCAATTATCACCCCCGAAGCAGACATGAGGCGAAACCTCATTTCCAAATGGTCTTCACGTCCCGTGAACCAGTTCTCCAAACATTCCGAGGACTCACAAGGCCAATCAATCAACTCTCCGGAAAGACTTCGTAAACTTCGACAGTGTCGATCAAGCGGCTCAAACAATCAAAACGGCATTGGCAAACTGCCATATTCTCTCATGTCATCGCCACTGAAATGTATAACACCAAGCCCGACACTTGAATTGGTCACAAGGAGCGCAATAGACCAGGCACAGCATCTAATTGCTTTTCGCATCAACTCGAGCTCAAAGCTTTGTTAAAAGGAGCAATGGTTGCTTTTCGCATCAACTCGAGCTCAAAGCTTTGTCAAAAGGAGCAATGGTTTCCTCAATGGAAGGGGCATAAAAAGCAAAGGGATGTAGGACAACAACATAACAGCTAACATAGAGATCTTGCTGCACGGCGGGGAAACTTACATCCAACACGAAAATCAACAACGAAGGCACACATTTTCAAAGCAACGACCTCTCGGTAAAGTACAGTGATCAAGCGACCATTAGAGACCTAAAAAGTACCGCAATTATCAAACCCGGCAATCTCAAGACGCTGGGACCGCTTTGCCACCTGACTGCTTCCGGAACACGAGCTACATAAGTACAGTCAAATTGCAGACCACAAATAAACCTTCAACGCGGCAGCAAATGCTCTTCACTGTGGCGTGCATACCAGAGTACACGAGTTTAAGAGCCAGCGACTTTGAATATCGACAAGAACGTTTCTTCTACATTGCCAATTCGTCATAATGAGCTTGTTACTTCTCGAAACGGCGAACATGGCAACTCGGAAGGAACGAGACGTCCCAAAAGCCCACAGAAGTGCACATTGATTTCGTCGAAGGCTTCGGAACCCAAACTTTCAAAGGCCTTCACAAATCCAAAGACTATTTTGAGGAGCGTTGAAATCTGTCGAGCACAATTTTAGAAGAGCCAAGTAGGAGCACGGGTATTGGTGGTCTCGGCCGCCGTATGGCGTCAACCGCAGCTGCTGCACCTAGGTGGTTCAGGAGCAACCGAAAAGTTCTTTCAGGAACCTTAGCAGCAGAAGATGCACGAAGATCTATGTGGAGATTCTCATCAGATCGAAACATTTTCTACGATAACCGACTCGAAGCCTGTAAGCGAATAGCGTCAGAGGCTTCAGCTCTCAATAGCCTAAGTGCAGGTGCAGGGATCAAGACCAAACGCACCTGGGAAGTAAACAGCCGCCAATTGTGGGACGCACGAGAAGGAATAGTCGAAATCGTGGGTTCTCGTGACCTCCAAATAGTTAGCATCAGAAGCATCGCAAGAAAACGAGATGGCACACGGTGGCCATGGACATGGGATTCACATCAAGAGGCTCAGAAAGCGACTATCTGCAAGACATTTGTGACGACGTCACATTAGCGCCTCATAGCCTCAGGTTGATAAAGCTTAGTTGCGAGGGGTAAAAAAGAAAGTACTTGTCAAGCTTGAAAAGCAAAGCAGTGAGCAGCCATGGATACCGAGTGCGCAAACACTTGCACCGGCTCAATGATCGTCTATATAAACGGCCTTACCTTGAAACCACCTCAACGGCAGGAGAAATGACCTCAACAGGCAAGCGTAAATGAAGATTACCTCAGATAAACAACAAGAGCGGGCATGTACGAAGACAAGGAGGAACCGCGGGCAATTACTGCATCCGACTGGCACCCATTGCCGGCCTCTGAAAGACCCCGAGCGATCAATGAACGCTTCGTGACTTCAGTTCACGTACCTGCATAATCTGCGCGTCCAACCGCAGGTCTTCCCGTCCCTTGAGCAGGTAATGGTACCGCCGCCCGTCGGAGCCCACCAGCCCGATCCGCTTCGGCCGCGTCTTCGTGCTCAGCATCGCCACGTCAGCAGTCAGCCCCGCTATCGTCACCACTCCCTCCGTACCCGGAGTCAGAATTTCTAGAGTTTCTGTAGACAGGAGAGTACTTGCAGTATTGCGGAAAGTGGTCGTTTGTGGAGGGCTTGTGGGGATAAGCGATGGGGTCTGGGACTCGAAGCCAGGGAGGGGCACGTGGCTGTTTGTGATTCGTGCGAGGCTCGGGGCGAGGTCCGCAAGCGGGAGCGTATGCTTCTGCAGCTCTGACGTCAGCTCGTGCGCGACCGACGCGAAGGAGCCCCAGCACGCGGCCTTCAGCGATGCCACGTCAGCAAACGTGGTGTTGTCAACCTCTGACAGCACCGCCGGCGGTTCGCGCAACTGCGCCAGCGCCGTCCGGAGCTTTGGCGCGAACCGCTCACGGAAGACGTCATCGTAAGCACTCCCCCGCTTTGCTGACGTGTTGCCGAGCTTCCGCTCGATCAGCACCGCAACGGGGGTCATGAGCGCCGCATACTTCGCCCGGTTGATGCGCACCCGGTCGGCTGACGTCAGGCTTGCGTTGGCGGCCGTGCGCTGCATCTCTTTGTGAAGCGTGCCGAGGCGCTTGCTGACGTCATGGCTGAGGTCGGTCAGGAGCTGGAGCCAGACTTCGCTCCATAGAAGGAGTAGGCGCTGAAGGCCCGAGGAGCCCAGCATGTGCTCGGTGTCGGTCACTGCGGCGGGGGCCACTTCGAGCTGCAGAGAAAGAAGGAAGAGGCAAGTTGCTGTAGTGAGCGTGGCTGAGATGCTGAGAGGACATAAGAGGCACTGACGAATCACTCAATTCTAAGTACTCCCAACTTATTCCAAAACAAACGTAAAACAAATGCGCCAGTGAAGAAAGCACTTAGAAGTTTGAGGCACGTGTAGATGTTTGTCGAAGGATAGCCAATATCCGAAGTCTGAGAATTCATCAACGGCTCAAAAGAGCTTTCGTTCAGATCAAAGCTGAGACTTATCATCTGGGCCTGTCAAGATCCTTCCCATCCCACTGCTTTTACGTCCATGATGCATTCCTACAGCGCATCGTGTCTATGTTTGCTTTGAATCAACGCTCACTGAAGCACTCTAATCTTGCCCCAAGGGGACTGCCAAAACACAAAGCCAGCGTAGCAAGCTCACCAGAATTGCCCTAAGCGAAGCCAACTCCGGCCCCGCCCCCTCCTCGCTGCTATCCGCCAGCACGGGGTATAGAACCGCCCACGGCAGTTCCCGTGCCACCCGCTCCAAAACGCCCAAAACTTGCCCCCGGACCTCCGCCTGCGGGTGCCGCCTCGCCAGGGCAAACAGCTGCGGCAGGACCGCCTGCCAGGCAAACCCCGGAACCGCGCCCAGAGCTTCGGCGACACCCCCTGAACCCAGTGCGTGAGTATCCCCCCCCTTTTCGGGGACGCCCCCTGAAGCCGCGGCTTGAGGGATCCCCCCGGAGAGAACCGCGCTGTGATCGCCCACCAGCTGGAGCAGGCGCACGAGGGCGCGGAGGGCGCGGTCCTCGCGGACGGGGGCGACACTGATGACGTCATCGGCCTTGCCGCTGACGTCATCGCCCCTGGGGGAGGACAGGCTGAGGGAGAGGAAGCGGGAGTAGCCCCGAATAGCCCCGGTCGCTCGTCCCAACCTCCGCGCTCGCGCAACCCGCCACAGAGAGATGAAGGCCGTCAGTTGCTCGTCGCCGCACGCAACCCCTTCGGAAGAGCACAGACTCTGGATCTCACGGGTAAGGTTCCCCTCGAGCACCCAGCTGGCGGGCTCCAAGTTCCGCACCCCTTTCTCCGCGGAAGCTGGGCGATCAGTGGTCCCCCCAGGAGACTCCATGGCTGCAGCAATCTTCTCGATTAACCTGCTTCGATCGCCGTTCGGCTCTGGCCCCGATCCCTCTCTCTCCAGTGCCCTGACTAGTCTGGCCACTGCTTCTCGCTCCTCCCCGGTCAGCTTTGAAGCCAAGCCTTCACCGCCCGGACTTGCGCCGTCGCACCAGACTGCGTGTCGATACCACGCCTTTCCAAACCGGGGGGCAATCCCGATGGCCCGTGACAGAGCACGCTCCTCGACGCTGACTTCCGACCCCAATCCGGCCCCTGCGCTGACCGCTCCCGCCAGCCGTTCGGATACTAGTGGGGACGTCCTAGGGGCCTGTGCCCACCCTGCTAGTTTCAGGCAGGCTCGGGCGGTGAGAGTAGACTCCGGTGGGTTAGCCGCACCAGCAGGAACGCCCGTTTCGAGTGCGTTCTCACCGGCAGAGAGGCCGGCGAGCTCTGCAAGCTGCGCTACTGCGTCGTTGAGACGGCCGAGATCGTGCGAAACCAAGGCGTGCTCTAACGTAAGAGAAGGATCTGTTTGCTCGAACTGTGGGCTTAGCTGTGACCGGAGGGGACCTTGCGCAAGCAAGCGCTCAGCAAGCCGAACGTTCCCTTGCATTCTGGCTAACTTAACCAGCTGCAAATGGATGGCTCGAAGCACGGAAACAGAAATGTTGGGCTGAGCAGCGGAGGTCGAACGACTCTGCCTCGCCGCCGTGTCTCCGAGTTTAACGCCGAACCGCACCGCTCTGAGCAGCTTCAGCCACTCCGGCCGGAAAGTGTCAAAGTGCTGCCCCTGCTGACAGGCGTCGCGGAGAATTGCAACCGAAGTTGCTGGCAGCTCGCGGGCCCCGGCGAGAGCATTTTCCACGATCCTGTAGCACTCCGCCTGCGCCAGGCACTGCCCACGATCCGCTAGACTTCCCGCAGTCACCGCTGCTGACTCTGGGTCATCTAGAAGCGCCTTCGCTGCGGCAAGGTCCTCCCTCGCTTTTTCCTCGTTCCCCGACGCTCCCAACATCACCTGCAGAAGCATCTGCTCTCCCCTTTGCACCGCTAACCGCGGGTGAAGCGTAACCCTCCGGTTCTCCTTCGAGGTCCGGTCCAGATGGCTCCAAGCCCCGTCCACATCCCCCTCGTCGAACTCTCCCAGGGCTAAAACGGGGTTAAGGTCCAAACCCGCAAAGCTTAGCCCAGCCGTCCATGGAGCGCCCGCGTTTGCCGCTTTTGACCCTTGCACCTTCGCTAACCACGCCTGCAAACCCTGCCAGTCCGTGACCGCAGCATAACCGGCACATGCCCGCTCCACCAGCAACCGCGCGTTTTCCACAGCCAACCCCTGGAGCGCCTGCGGGTTCAGCGCCTCTTCGCTCTTGGCCAAAGACGCTTCGTACTGCCCGGAAGCTTGCAATCGCATGATCTCAAGCCAACCAAAATTGTTCGCGGGACTCTCAGCGGAACCTCCCCCCGTTTCGGAACCACCGAGCCACAGCTGTTTCGGGAAAGCCTGCTTGATCCAAACTCCCAGACCCTGGACTGCGTCCGGCTCCCCTGCTGACGTCAGCGAGAGTGCCAGCTGGCGCACTGCTGTAGTGACGTCTTTCTGCAATCGGCCCCAGACATCGGCGCCTTTCCGGTCGGGTTGGCTTGCCAGCGCTCTTGCGGCGTTTCGCAGCCCCTCGAGCCGGAGGCTTGCATGCCAAGTTGCAGCAGAGTGGTCCTGGATAGTTAGAGAGACAGGATAGATACTTGAGCGAGCACGTCACTTCCATCCGTTTGAGTAGCATTAGGAAGGAACCCTAAAGGGAACAAAGGAGACGGTGAGATGGACTCGCTCACAGTGCTTGCTTGAAGGGAAAGCAGTTGTACAAGAGTCCAGACAACCTATTACCAAAGAACAGAAGTTTCAAAAGAGTTGTCTCCTCATGTTGGTCCGGAGTGTTTTACACGCAAAAGCTTTTGGAAATGAATCTAGACCTAACGTGGAAAAAGCATGGATGCAGAAATTGTCATTCCACCCCGACCAACAATTCAAAAACACTTAGCTTTACTGCATGCTTAAAGCTGAAAGCCCTTCCTTGGAACACCAGGAAACAAACATCGCTTGCCTTCAGAATGGGTCGCTTATACCCTTCCCCTGATCTGCCAGAGTGGCTTTGAAAACATTCACCTTCCCTTCCTGGCTCAGCACTGGAATCTCCGAGAGACTCAACCGGCAACGTTTCTTCCCACTATCTTCACAACATACGGGAGTGTGGCAAGAACTTTGACAATTTGTTGCTGTCCCAAACCGCTTTCCATACCTGCAGAGTGCTCGTTGCTTGCATCAGCAGGCCCCTGAGTCGAGCAAACCACTCGTCCACCACCTTCCTGTTCCCAGCGAAGAACGCCCCGACCTCCTCCGCAAAGGGGGGTAGGATTCCCGAGCCGTGAGTAGCCCCCCAGATCTGCCTCTCGAGCGCGTCAACAAACTCGAGGAGGAAGTGCATCGGAGCGAGCTTCCAGTGCCCCAGGTCTTTCCCCTCGTCGTTCCCGGCCAATAGCTGCGCGACAGCTGTCTTCAGCAGCTGCTCAATCGCGGCAAAGGTCTGTGTCGGGCCACCGAAGTGCGTCCGCAGCTTCAGAGACACGCAGTGCCGCGCCGCCTCTTGGACCAACCAGTGCTGGGCTGCCACGTGGCTGATTGACGCAAGCTGCAGCCAGTCAGAATCGACTTTACCGGCACCCTGTTCATGGCTCTCCTGTTCCAGGGGGGGTACACCTTCGACGTGGGAGGGGGGGAGGGATTCGAGGTCTGTGTTGGGGGGAGGGCTGAGGCTGTGGAGGAGGCGCTGGAGCCAGTCGTCTACTAGGGGGGGGTCCGTTTGATGCTGAGTTTGCCCCAGGTATTGGAGGAGCAGAGCGAGCTGCTGGGGCCGGAAAGAGCGGGACTGCTTGGCAATCGCGATCTGGTGAAGGGCACCTGCAAGGGAGTTTTACGCATCACAAACCCTGATGACATAGAACGGAGGGACTCTGGCTGCCCATGAGTAGATGCAGAGAGGAGAGGTCAACAACCGTCCCACTCTCAGCGTTCATCGTTGTCACCCGGATTTAGCACCGATTCAGACTTTCTTGCAAGTAGCGCTTTGTGCTAGCTGAAAGTCGCACCCCGTCTCGCTTCAAAACAATCACGGGCTAACGGCTGACCAATGTCAACAATTCAAGGCCCTATTTTAGGTCAAGAAAGTAAACGAACGATGCGCCTCTAGACAGCAAAGATAACCTATGAAATATGAGCGCAGCAGGAATGCGGAGCACGTTTACCAATCACGTCATTTACCCACCTCCATACTTCGCGGCCGCTCCACCGTTCCCATCCAGCCACAAAGCCAGTCCCGCCTCTCGAAGCAAAGCGCTCCCGACCTGCGCAACCCGCTTGCTGACGTCACCCTTCAGCCATGCCGCCGCTTGCGCCAGCTCCTCCGTCTGTTGCCACGTCAGCAGCCCGGCCCCGAGTCCGGACAGGAGGATCGCCGCTGCCTTTTCTCGTACGTCCTCTTCGGGGTCGCTGAGAGCCGCTAGCAGAGCGGGGAATAGTGTCTGCCCCAACGACCCGCACCAGGGGTTGAGGGACTTGACACCGCCTGGGGGAACACTGACACTTGATGCTGAGGAGGGCTCTGGTGTGTCAAGAAGCTGCTGAACCCAACTGAGCGCCTTGACTTTCAAGTCGAACGACGATGCGCGAGAAAAGGAGAGCGCGCACAGCCGGGCCGCCAGGAGGCCCTGTAAACGCAACCCCGCTTCAGATGCAGCATGGCGGATCGTCTGCAGGGCGTCGAACAGGGCCTCCCGAAGCTGGGGCAACGGTTCCGCCTCTACGAAAAACGCCACGAGGATGTGGACCGCTCTCTGACAGGGGGTTTGCTCCGGCTGTGTACTGCTAGGAGGCCCTGTTCTGCTGAGGTTTGCATCCCCAAGGCCCGGCTGGTCGCTTGCGGTGGGGTCTACAGGGCCCGCGGTTGGCATCTTCCCTGGCGGTTCTGCTGGCGCCGCCTGTGCCCCTTGATCGTCACCACTAAGAGACCTTCTCGAAGCCAAACCTCGCACAGCGCACGCCGTGAGCAACTCAACGTCCAGGTTCAGAAGCGCCAGAGCGCTCTCCGCATCCCGGTTGCCCGCAAACCGCGTCCTGAACCCCTTCCCAACGACACCCTCGAAGCCCCCACGCATTTTACGATGCACCACGGACAAGCTTGTGTGTGCCACGTCAGCAGAATCGTGTTGGAGCAGGTAGAGGGAAGTGCTGACGACAGCATGGACCACGGCGGGGTGCGGGTGGTTGCGGAGGCGGGAGAGGGCGGGGCTGGAGAGGAGAACGGCTACGGCTGAGGGGGGGAGGCTGACACGCTGCGAAGCGAGTAGTTGCTGGTTGACTTGGAGAACCGCGGCCACCTGGAAAGGAAGAGTATGGTGATGTCAGTTCTTTTCTTCAGTTCTCTCGGCATAGGAAAAGGAACGCACCAATAATTGAAGCCAGCCTCTTTATTTGAATAAAGTAGGGTCCATACTCTGGCGCTTCGTCAGACAATCTCAGCCAGAAACGTTTGTCAATGGAGTTAAGACAAACTTTTGTGCAATGATCCGTATGAGGCGAAAGGAAAACAGGGCTTGGGCTACAGATAAATCTCCAAAAAGCGAAACGTGGAAAGGACGTCCAAAAGGGCTACCAATTAGGCTAAGTTCCATGATAAAGCGCAACAAGTCCAGTAACCTGTTTTTCTTGCTTCTAATCACATGCTCAAGAGCTGATCGGACATTGTTAGCATCCAGTACCCAGTAAACCCTGCCGCCAAAACTTATGCGTCTTTGCTGTACCTGCGCTGCCTCGAAGTGCCCCGCCGCATGATCCAGAGTCTCCAGCAGGTAATCCAGTGCCTCCGAATAAAACGCCGCAAACCCCTCCCCTAGGATCTCTGCAAGCACCGCCAGGCTCCGGCAGCACTCCCTCGTCCACGTGGCGTCCTGCAATTGGCTGCCCACCCGCTTCGCGCACCCCAAAATCTGTGGGAGCCACTGCCTAGCGAAGGGTCGGAGGGTTTTGGCGCGCCCCGAGGAGAATAGGGATGACGTCAGCGCTTCCAGGACGGACTCAAAGCACCGGAGGAGGCATAGTAGGTGCCCGGTTTGCTCTGGGGTTAGCTTGGGTTCTGGCGAAACCGTGGGTTCGGGGGTTACAGCTTTCTCCTTGGACAGGATGCTGAGTTCCTGCTCCGTCGGAACCGGTGGGTTTACAGTGTCTTTAGACGGAGCAACGGTCCGGGCTGCCTCCGAAGTGGCCGCTTCCTTCGCTCTTACGGCGCCTATCCCCTCTGCTTCCAGAAATATGACATCCTCGCCCGCTGTCTTTTTATCCGTATGAGCCTTTGTGTCTCTAAGCCCGTCCAAGGGCTCGCCCGCTCGATTTTCACCAGCACGTGCCAAAGACTTTCCAATCTCCTCGCCTGCTTGCCACCCTTCCCTTTCCAAGCTTGAGCCTCCCAACTGCTTCTCCTCTGCATTATCCCGCTCCGCCCCTACTGTCGTTCGAGCAAGCGCCTCATTAACGCTTTCTTGTCCATCCGCCTGGTCCAACCTCGTTTCCCTCGTCTCTGTCCCACTCTCCAGAAACGCACTCTCTTCTCCGCCCTCCCTCGCCTCAGGCATACCCGAACCCGGAACACGCTCAGAGAGCCCCGTTGCCTTCCCCTCTGCATCTCCTCCCGGCTCACTCTCCAGCTTTTCCGACCTGCCAGTCCGTCTGACTCCATCTGACTTCAAGTCACCCAGCAATCGTTGTGTGTCCAAAGCGACGGGGTCCTTCTCCTTCTCTGTCCGATCTCCGTTCAAAGGATCGCTTGACGACTCCTCCTTGACCGTCTGATCTGTCTCCTTTGCTGGGACGTCCGAAACGACAGGCTCCGTGTCCACCGTCCGACCGTCCTCCAAATCTGCCTTTGCTCGAACGTCCGCAATCGCAGGCTCCTTATCCACCGTCCGCTTTCCCTCCAAGTCTGCCCGAACGTCCAAAACGGACGGCTTCGATGATCCCTCTGCTCCCGCCCCGTCCGAAACACCATCCGTCCGCACGTGTCCGCCGGCAGGGCCTTCCTTGGCGGGAACATTGGTCAAGCGCCCCAGGTCGCTAACCAGCTTCGATAGCAGGTTAACCGCGAACTGGTAGCTCTCGCCCCACAGGGAGGCGTGGAAGTGCAAAAAGGCGCCCTGCGTCATCTGGTGGTGGAGCCCTTCGGGGAGGCTCGGGTCGAGGGCCCACCCCAGAAGCACGTCGACGATGTCCACGAACTGGTGGCCGGTGAAAGCGCCTGAGGGGATAGTAGGAATTTTGGGTTTAGATTTGAGTAATGAGGGCAGCGAGTCAGAAACTGCGAGGCTACAGCTTCAAGAGCACGTCCATGCTGCCCACGAACTGGTGCCCGGTGAAAGCGCCTCCTGAGGTTTTAGGAGTTTAGGGTTTCTAGTTGAGAAAAAGGAGGCCGCGAGTCAGAATTTAAGAGGCTACTAAGAATGATAGCTCCAGGAGGATGTCCACAATATCCACGAACTGGTGCCCGGTGAAAGCGCCTGCAAGAAAAGAAAGGCCGCCATGAGTGTTTGAGAGACTTGATGATGTTTTGCGCAAAAACAAGGGCCGCAGTAGCTACTAGAAGGCTACTGAAATCTGTAGCCCCAGGCGCTCGTCCACGAAGTTCACAAACTGGTGTCTTGTGAAAGCGCGTGGGGAACAAGGAGGCCACCGTTTGGAGATAGGTCGGGAGATTGAAACGTCGCTGGAACATTTCATCCAACAAATCCGTTTACAACAGTCACGCATTGGTGCCCTCTGGAATCGGTTGAAATAAAGGAGAGGCCGACAGCGAATGAATTCCTACTAAGGGTTTCAGCCGCAGAACCAGAGATAGAAGTCCACACATTGTGGCCCGGTGATAGGGGAAAAATCCCCAAGCCTAGGTAGTCGAATCCCCCTTCCTAAAGACGATCCAGGTAGAGGAGTAGCAAAGAAGGCCAAGGCAACTTGGCCCAGAGTCGGGCGGATTTTAGCATGCTTCTTGCATGACAGTCCCTCAATCGAAAGCTGGACGCTTTCGAACTATCAACGAGGAACTGGACAAATACGACTGATTAATTCAAGAAGAGGTGCAAACTAGGCCCTGATGAGATGAGTCGAGGTTGAAAATAGTCACAAACCGAAGACCGTCAAAACGACTTTGGTTCCTCACCTGGAAAGTTCTTTCCCAGCGCCGCAACCAGATGCACCAGCCGGGACAGCAGCCCAATCGGCGTCTCCTCATCCTCCAGAAGCGCCTGAACCGCCACCAGCATCTTCCCCGCCTCTAGTTGCAAAGCCCCCGCCGCGCCCCGCGCAAACGCTTCGTGCAAAGCCAGGAGCGCAGCCGCCGCGCGGGCGTTCCCTGGCGGGGGTGTCCTCTGGAGGCCGTCTGAGAGTAGAGTGCGCGCCCATTGGAAGAATCCCGCTAGCCAACGCCTCTCTTCCATGCGCTCAGGATCGGGGGGCGCGGCCTCCCTGGCTCCGCGCTTGAAGAGACCCCGGGGAGAGGAGCGGCCTCGGGAGTTTGGCGCTTTGGGGGGGTTGTTCGTGGGGAGGGGGTCGCCCCCCCACCCTGTTGGGGCGGCCTGAAGGACTGTGTCGCCCCATCCGGTGGGAGGGGGAAAGTTGTTGAAGGGGAGATTCTCAGGACTCCACGGTGGTTGGTTTTCGACGCGCTGAGACGAACCAGAATGTTCTGTGGCTGCTGAGGGTTCGTTTCTCGAGGCGGGGAGAGTGTGTGACACGGCCGCAGCGAGGATGCCGCATGCGAGCGCGGCTGCTTGGGCAACGGCGAACAGCCTGGAGAAGAGAAGGACATGTTTCTATATCACACTGTTTGCAATCTGTAGAGGGAAACCCTGTTTATCTCACTTGTTCATTTTCAAAAGCATCATTTAGAGCGGTGGTAGCCAGAAAGGGCACTTGCGTGACAAGGTGGAAAGATTGCAATAACATTGAGATCGTCTTCATGTGAGCTGTGCCATTGGGCATTTAAATCTTCAATTCAGCCATGATCCAAATAGCACGTAATGGCAGCAATCAATGGACCACCGCGCCAAAACTCCGATGTTGGACTGAAATACTTTTCTCTAACTACGTTACAAATGGAAACAAAAGCTCTTCCTATCAGGTGCCATGGACATATGTGGGCAGACGACCTCAAAGAACAAGCCGGCACACAGCACACACACTGCTATTCGTGCATGACCCGTTCTCAACATTTCGGGACAGGCCAGAACGACTTGCAAATTATGACTGACTGATTGACATCCCTCAATTGCGCACCAACATTTGATGACGATTCTGTATTGACTAGCAGTAGAGTGAACAATCACAAGTAATGAAACAAAAACTGCCTGGCTTCGACACCTTAAAATTATTGCCACCATGGAAGCTAAAAGTGCGCATTACATCCTTACATTTGTATATTCCTACGTACACACTTTGAAGACCCCTCTCAACGTACTTATCACAGCACAATCCTCCGATGCCGGGCTCACCTGTCATTGCAGAGGTTTTGCAGAGGCGTCCAGAGCTCCCGCCAGCACGCCGCCACCGCCCCGCTCCCCGCGGGCGCCAGCAGCAGCTGCGACAGACTGCCGAGCGCATGGCAGCGTTCAGCAACCTCCCGGTCGCCCTCGCCGCCCCTGCGGGCCTGAGCCGCTTGCACGAGCGCGCGCGCATGCGCGGCGGCGTCGCTGCGCTCCCATCCGGAGTCAGTGGCATCGCCCATGCAAGCGCGGGCTCAGCGGTGATGGCGGTCACGTCATCGTGCCTGGGGAGGAGTCGCACAGCAAGCTTGAAGCAGGTAGAAGCCACCTTCTAGATACAGGCGGCTGCACCTCTGGTCCTTTGCACGAAGTGATTGGGGGACGCGAATTGCAGCACACCTGAGCCAATCAAGTTGCTCACTTTCTCAAAATCGAGACACCAACAGTAGAGAGGCCAGCCTCAGGCAATCGATGAGTCTGGGGGTCTACTCACGGTCCACTGAGTCAGATTTTGGCCGCGTAGCCCAAGACTTGACATCGACTTGAAATGTAACGAAATTGACAATGGCTGCCAACACCAGGCCCCACCAGGCAGAATCTTTGCAGAACTCATGCACTGAGCACAGTCCATCAAAAGCTGATCTGATTGAAGTTCTTGAAAGCTGGTGTCAAGGCAATTACATGCCAGGCCGTGGAATACTGGGAAGGCCTTGCTATCAGGCTGCAACAACATTCAGCAGCTCTTACAGGTGCATCTAAGGCTGAAGGCCTTCTACACAGGGCCCTTCTGTTTGTTCCACGGGTCAAGCAGGGTCCCTTGGGCCACCCCCATGGCGCCTGAATCATCATTGCGTCTGCTGGGGCCAGTGCTCAATGCACAGCTGGTCAAAGTGCCACCAGGGTGGGCATGCAGGCAGCCTGCATTGTGCTGGCAAGAGAGCTGGTTGGCAAGCGGTTCACTATAAGGTCAAGGGAAGGGGAAGGAGGCTTTAGGAGGTGCTAATGTCAATGGCAGGATGGCAGCATGCTTAGATAAGTTTCCTCTGTTGGCGGGGGCGATTGGTGAAGGCTGGCAGACATTCATTGCCCTCCTTCTATGTGTGAGTGACACTGTGGCAGCATTGCTGGCTGGGACTTTGGAGCCTTTGCCTGCCACAAATGGGCTGCTTCTAGAAACTGGCAGAGTTGGCAGAGCTCTCCCTTCTTGGCAAGGGTTATCTAGGAATCCCCTCAACAACGCCCCCCGATTCTCAAACAAGCCTCAAGCGCCTTCTCCTTCTCACAGAGGTCAAGCTTCCAGAGAAGTTTTCAAACTTCTTTGCTAGGGTAATTGTGCCAGCACAGGCCAGAGTACAGCGCCTTCAGACAAAGGGGAAGGTGGCAGAGCTGACCATCTTCCTTGGCGAGCGGGTGAAGAAGTATCAATCCTCTGAATCGGCAGGCGTTGGCAGCTCAAGAAGTCAGGTTGACGACTTCCGCACTCGCTATCCTAGGTTGCTCTCTTTGCTGGAAGAGAGCAGTTCTTGCACATTGGCAGAGCTCTTCCAGCCGTCCAGCAACGCGCAGGAGGCTCAGAAGAGCCGTGAAATACGGCAGGACATACTGTCAAAAGTGCTGTCAAAAAGTTGTCCTCTTTCCAACCGAATCGTCCTAGAGCTAGAGGCACTATGGGTTCGAGCTGGAGAGCCTCGGTCCAGTGTTGTGAGCTTTCTCCAAGGGATCGATCCAGCGGGTCTTGGGACCAGCAAGGCTCAAAGTGTAGACATGAAACTCTCCAGGCTCTGCATTGCCCACGCTGCTGCCCGCAAAAGCAAAGACTCGCTTCAACCAGCTTTCCTGAGCCAGCAGGACGAGACTCTCTTTGTTGTTGGGAAGCCCAGCCTTCGATCTGAGCCAATCGGAATCGCAACCCTTCAACGGCGCTTGCGGCGTGTTACTGCAGATCGAGATCTGTACATTGAAGAGCTTTGTGATGTTGCTAGCGAGCAGCGAGATGCTGCTAGGGCGGAAGTCGACAAGCTTGAGCAGGAGCTCGCTAAGTTGCGAGAAGCGTCCGCGCTGCGAATCTTGGACGTGGAGGGTCGGGTGGAGATCTTAGAGGAGAAAATTGCATGGAGCTTTGAAGAGAATGTGGAGCTGCAGGATCAGATGGAGGAGTTGACATTTAGACTTGCTGGTGAGAAGGTAGTCACTGAGGAGCGCGATGAACTGATTCTGCAGCTAGCGGCAGCTCAGCAGCAAGTCGACCTTGCGCAAGCGGACCTGGCAGCCGCCCTAGAGGCTGTCGCAGTGAGCAAGTTGCTGAAAAAAGGGGCTCGCCTCAATGCATCACCTCCAGTTAAACAGCGGTTAGTAGCGGAGTTGAAGCGCAATGCCAAGAAGCGGAGCAGCCGGCACGAGGCACAGGTGGGTTCATCCTTTTGTGTCAGGTCTGATTTGCTTAGTTGCTGGGATTTTCATGTGAGATTCCGAACTGAATGGACTCTTGTGAGCTCGTTGAAATACTGTGAGGGGATTGCCTTTTAGTGATTACAAGGGTAGTCTCACTGAGCAGAAGCTTGTTGTTTTGTCCCTCCTTCCAAGCTTTTGAAGTGTTCCCAGTTCCCAGCATAACAAGGTGTTGCGTTTGTATCTTGCAAACTGTTTCCGATTTCTGCATCATTAGAGCCCAGCAACACAAGGTTGAAGTCAGGAACAGATTGACTTTGTGGCAGATTCAGAAGCTTTGTTCCTCATCCAGGAACCTCTTTTCGCATTCACAGGTCCAATCGCTGCGCGAGGAGCTGGACGTGCTTCAAGCCAAACTGGATTGCGCAAGAGCTGCAGCTACGACGGCCCAGGGGCGGGCCAGCAACGTCCTCAAAGCCTGCCAGCGGAAGGAGCGGCAGGAGGCCATCAAGGTGGAGAAGTTGCGGGAGGAGAACGCCCAATTGCGAGAGCGGCTCGAGGAGTTCCTCTCAGAGATCAAAACCTTCGAGAACGGGCAGTACATAGCGCAGATACGCGAGGTGTACTACGAGCTGTTGGAGTTGAACGTGGCGTCAGGGCAGATTGAGAGGGTGCTCCGGCTGGTCCTTTGGAAACTGGCAGGTCGGAAGCTTGGCAAGCTCCCATCGGAGTCGCTTTGCAAAGAGTTCTACCGGGAGATGCTGGCGCTGTCGCACCTGCACCTGGCGGAAGTGTTTGGGGGCGAAGCGGAGGAAGCCGACACCCTTCACTCGGACGGGACAAGCAAATGGCAGGACAAGTTCACCGGCTTCCAGCTCACTCGGTTGGAGCCCGTGAAGGTCGAGCGGGGGGGACGGATGGTGACGGAGCTGGTTCAGAGGTCCTATACGTTGGGCATGCGGCAAGTTGCCGATGGGACAGCAGAGGGGGCGCTGGAGATGCTGAAGGAGATTCTGGGGGATGTGGAGCGCGCCCAACGCTCAATCGACCCCTCTTCGAAGGAGGGGTCCGTGGTTACCAGCATCGTCTCTAAGATCAAGAACACCACGTCTGACCGGTAAGCACTCTTCTGATCATCACTGCGCATATCTGGCATTAGATGAAACGTTCTTACTCCTGGTGAGCATGGGAGAGGCACGAAGGCGCCTGGTGAAAAACTTCTCGAAGAGAAGGTGGTGTAAAGGTTACACCTTTGGTGGAATCCCGAGACTACATGTCTCATTCCTGCTCCCCCTTGGGAGTTGCATGCATAATCTCAGGTGTATGATATTATGAGTCGCAGACTTGCAG